>WHPZ01562447.1:0-50504 GCA_016617965.1 Macrosiphum rosae
CTATTGGGAATTTTAAATTTTGACCTCCCCAATGCACCAACGATATTCACTTTCCAATCGAACAAGATACTGAAGTCAAAAATCGAAGCATTATTTCGACCACTTACCGTGTACACAGACACAAAAATAAATAAAAAAATAAAAAAATAAAAAAATAAAAAAATAAAAAAAAAAAACACACATCATTGTAAAATCAATACATTCATCGTTTCACTCAGAATCTAAAATTGTTGGCAAACATAGTTCATTATTAATTATAGTAATTTTTCATGATATAAAATTGAGAACAATTTTATTTTATAATTATTAATAATAATTTACCTACTATACCTACGTACTTAAATATTTTATTTTTTTTAAACTATTAGACTCGTTAAAAAATATATTTTGGGGATAAAGATGGGCCCCGGGACCGTGCCCCCCTTGGCCCCCTTTAATCTGGGCTTGGACTTTCCACCTTCCGGTAAACTTTTTATTAAGCATCATTGTAAAATCAATACATTCATCCCACCACTCAGAAACTAAAATATTATAGATTTAAACGATATCATTAGTATTCATTCCAAATTATAAATAAAAAAAATATTATATTTTAAATATTGATTACATGTCTTATGATTTATTCGAATAGTAATAAATAATAATATATTTTAGTATATTATATAATGTTTGCTATAGAAGCTCGATAAATATATTACTATTTACTGTGATAAATATTTGGATGTTAAACTTGTTTGTTCTCCCGAAATGTAAAGAATTATTTCTTGAAAAATTCAATTTATCTATATAGTGCCTAATTATACTTGGCCAGTCGGCTCTTTAGTCTTCATAGTTCATATTTAAATATTATTATGTATAAGTAATAAGTTATAACAATATAACACAATATTATTTCAGTACTTAATACAATTTTTGAAATATTTTAATCGAAGTCAAAAAGTTCCGATTACAAATCCGTATCTTACTATAATGAATAATATTTAATACTGATCAGTGGCACAACGGATTACACACATACGCTGTGGGTGACTGGGAGTTATGCTCAAAGTATTCTATGTACAATGATAAATACTAGATAATAGCAACAAGTAATATTACTAATATTATTTAATTTTTAGTGGACTCCCGAAGGCTAATCCCACAAATTGAACCAGCCCAGTGTGCTACAAGGCTATATAGTCATATATAGTTGCACCTTATAAAATTCGTATATTTCTACTATATTATATAGTGTTTATAATATTATGTATTATAATGAAGTAACTACATTTTTTATGAATATGAACAAAAACATTATATTTTGAGCTTAAATTAAAAACATTATTTCACAACATCTGACTATACTATATGTTCAAGTATCGACCCTTTAAATGCGCCCTAGTAGGTAGGTATACAGTTTATATTTTTTTTGCTATCCATATTACATTATATATTATTCAATAATATTGTAACTAAATATGACTTGCCACTTTATTGCTGTTAATTTCAAAATCGTATATTATACTGTTATTGACAATGTGCGCAATTTAAAGGTATAGATAACATTTTTGAAAAATTACAATCTAAATATGATATTGTATTTCTATGTTTTTTTCTTGTTTATTTATCTGTGTATTTATTTAAATATATTCTAAAATATCAAGTCATCAAGATTAAATATAGCTGAATAGTTAGGTATACAAAATCAAAGAAAACATCAAATGACTTTATAAGACGTGTAAACTATTTATAAAGAGTTTGATAAATAATTTAGTAGATATACGATATAATGAGATTTGATGTTAAAAATATTTTGTTCTATAGGTATATAGGTATAATATTTTTTCTTGTCCGTTTAAAATTATTTCATAAGTATAATACGTACTATACTTCTATACTTAGCATTGATTATAATACTAGTATATATTTATTTTTTTTATTTTACAAATATTTATACATTTATAATCAATGTCCACTAGGTCGTGTACTCTGTATTATGGTCAAGTCTTGCGTGTATTGTTATTTTGAATTATATCTAAAAAATATTTCTCAGTTTAAAAATTTAACAACGACTTAACATACCAACTATTATTGAAATAATATAATATATTATGTATTGTTTTATATAATTTTTAGTTTACTGAAGAAAGAAAATAAACTTAATAACATTGAGCATTTCTCATACATAAATAAAGCCATACAATAGTGTAAAAATATATTGAATATATTATGAAATACTGAAAAAATCGCACGCAAAACACGAATAAAGAATAGCAAGAAATAAACTAGGCCAACGATGATTGATGAATATTAGTATGTCAATTTTCTGCAATTTACAGTTATTTGTTTAAACTAATAAAAACCTAATTACTATAAATATTAAATAGTATAATAGTAAAAACCATGAAAAATCATATTAGGTAGGTACAAATTAATGTTGTGTAAGACAAAAATATTAGTATTAATTAATTTATGTAATTTGTCATCTCATATATAGGTATGTACTCTTATAATATAGTTTGGTACAGCTACTTCTTATAAGTTCATAATAAGTAGACATATCATACCTATATGGCTGTATACCTAATATTAATATTTATTTGTATTTAATTTAATTTTTGGAAATGCGCAATTATTACAATACACAATATTATCATATGTTGTTTGATTAATGGTTTCTCGTGTAAAAATATTGTTGTTACGATGGTTATATTATAATAATGTTTGTGGCTTTCATTTTCATAAGTAGGTACCTATAATATTAGTATATCTATAATATAATATAATATTGCTAGTGCTTCTATACTGAAGTTTTTTAAATTTAATTTGTAAAACTACTTACAGTTTACCATTCGTTTACCTGTAATAATAACCTACTTTTATAATAATTTTTTTTTAAATATCAACTTAGCAAAGGTTAATGTTTATACTAAGTAAGCTGTAAGCATAAGTGTAAACTGCAAGTAATAATCTCATAAGTAATTAAACTATCGCAATTTAGACTTGAAAATAAATAATAATGTAGATATTGAACTATAAAATATTATATAGCTTATATATAATATATAAAGTACCTATTGCAGTATTCAGTCCAATTTATTTATATAAATTTATAATAAATAACAGATGACTTAACGCGGTATTTCCTAACATTTAACAAAATTATAATTATTTATTTTTGTTAGTATAAAATATGTTAGGTTAGGTTAAGCTATGTTCGTCATTGTATAAAAAAATACTCTAAAATATTTTCAAATGTTTTAAATGTTTGTAAATACATTTATATAATTTCCATGAAGTAAGGGGAGCACTAGGGCCACCACATGTCTACGGCCCTGGATATACGTCTAGTAGGTATGTATAGAGAATAGTTGGATACATATTAATATAATATAGTATATACGATCAATGACCATGGATAATTTACATTTAAATAATTAAATTTACTGTACAGAACAGATTATAGCATCATATTACGTTTACAATTTATATTAAGTGACATAATATTTAAATAATAATTATAGTTATAACAATAAAGTAATAACTATAGGTTTATAAGTTATAAGTGTGATCTTATTATGGGCAATAATAATTTGTAAAATATTATTTAAGTACGATCATTAACTGTATATATACTCATAAATTCGTATTTAAATTATTTATATCTATAAATTATACTACGACTATGATAATTGATAGGTCTACTTTTTTTCAATTTTTTTTATGCATTCATTTTACGTCGAGCAAATATTTATAACGTCAAATGCAATTAATTGTTATCTCATAAATTATTTTTGTGTTGGTACATATACACTATATATACAGTATACACACCGTTTGCTTTAATATACAATTTAAATTACATTTCATATTTTAATTACATTTGCACAATCAAAGGGTTAATTTATAGTAAACTACAGGGTTAATGAATAAAGAACAAGAATAATATACATATTTAGGTACCTATTTGAGCCACAAGCCCACAAAACATGTTATCGTGGTGCGATTGTCCTATGCTTTAATAATATTTTTAATATTTTGATTTATTACAAAAAGTATTTTATGAAATGACCAATTGACAAATGTGTATACAAAACACCTACCTTGGTTCATATACAATTATAATATAAATAAACATTCATTTTTTGTGCAGATGGAACCGTAATTAAATTATCTATTTAAAACTTATATCTGGAAATAATACCTATTATAATAAATAATAATAATATATGGGTAGGTATAGGTACCTAATATAATTGAACCATGGAGAACTTTATGTTCGAACAACGCCTATAATATATTACCTACCTAACTATATAAGTTAAAAATGTTTTAAACGTTGGCTATACTGAAGATACTGATATTTTTTACATTTTGATTTAATTTTTCAAAACGACAATATTGTCTAAAAATTAAATAACAGTTTAATAGTTTAATTGAATAATTATTTCCATTTACCTGCAAGGTTTAAGCATCTTAAATAAAATATAGAATTTACTTTATAATAATATTATGTTTATCGTAATTATATGTATCTCTTAATTATTGCTTAATAGCTCATTGCTCCAATTCTAGACCATATATTTTATCAATACAATTTTGTGTTTTTAAGTCTTTTGACAAAAAAAAAATTAATAGTTTTTACTCATATCGATTTAGTTTTATGTGAGTTTTAATAGCTCAACATCTTTTTATATACATTTATTTAAAGAATTCGACTAAATTTAGTCCGCGTTCCTTAGGTTTATTTACATGATATTATAATATTATAATGATACGCATGATGTTTTACTGTATATATAATATAATGTATACATATTTTCTTTATGGTTCTAACTTTATCTTTATGATATGAAATTATCGACATTTGAATGCTCAAAAATGTATAAAAATACAGAGAAGTAAAATAATTTGAAGAAGTTCGTTACCAGCGTACCACTGTAAATGATTAGCTCACAGTTAAAGTACACACTATAGGGAAAATTAATGAAAATAAAATTTACAAAATAAAATATTATATTGAGTAACAACTATAATAATAATCAATTACAAGCTATATCATGCACGTAGAAGTATATTATTTAGTAAATTAAATAGGGCGTGGTTAATCTTTTTGTCAACCCGCGTACAATTCTCAACCCAGTTGTACGTCGTATTGTACTTGAGTGTATAATAATATACCCTCTTTAGTCGTTGATACTGCCAAAGTGACGTAATAAACGATATTAAATAATACTATTGAAACATGGTTCATTTATTTTATTTTATACAAGCTCCACATAACATATTATTACATTATACTATCTAAAATCTAATATACCAAATTGATATTGTTGTTATTATAATATATTATGGTAGGTAAAAAACCAAAGACCCGCATAAACCACATCATTGTTATTTCTCGTAATTGTTCAGGGGAATTTAGTCGCGTTCAGTTGAACAATATTTATATTTTATTTAATAACATTTTCGTACTTAAATTACTCATCTAGTAAATTATTACCTCATCTATACTTATTTTTTAAACGTCCTAAACCCGAGTATTTATAAAAAAATTTTTTTATAAATTAATAGAAAATATTGATTTTATAATCTTCAGCAAATTTAATTGCGTTGTTCATGACGGAGCAGCAATGTGCCTAATATTATATTAATTTTCAATTAACAAAAATAAAAAATGATGATATAGTGTCATAGTACAAAACTATAAAATAAAACGTAATATAGTAGGATAAGGACATTATGTTATGTAATAGTATTGAGCATAATATAATATTATGTTCAATGTTTATAAGGAAGAAGCAGGAACGGATGTCGTTCAAAACAGCAGTCGAACGGCCGGCGGCGGTGACGCGTATACCTACCAACCTATATAATATGAACTGCACCAATAGACGATATTATGAAAGTACTTTCGGCGAACAAAATAAAAAAAAACCAATATCATATGAGTTCGTTTAAATCTATATTATCCACCATCCTGGATGTTATTTAAAAATTAAAATGTACGTATACCTGGTAATTGGTATATTGTATAATATAATACGTTATAGTAATATTATTTACCAATGGTACTGTATTAAAAGCCAAAATTAAATTCATAATATTACGGTATTATGGTGACGGTATAATATGGCCATCGGTGGTGGTCGTCGACCGCAAACACATATTGACAATAATATTATGATGATATAGGTATTGGTATATGAATCGATTGTTACGTTTGATCGACCAACGAGTCTCCTACGCCATATCTATAACGTTTGGTTGATTTTGAATCGGTGAGTAGAGTAATAGTAGACGGGCCACGGGTACTCTTCTTAATATCTTATTAATAATAATATTGGATATCACAAACCAGTAACCACAGTACCTACCACACGTATATTATAAGTATTAAAAAATTATAAGGTTTTTTCGCCGTACTATTGGTACGGACAAAAAATAATACATTATTATTTATCATGTATCTTATAGGTTGTGATATTATTATTACGTTTTCGAGCGCAAAATACGTCGTCGTCGTATACGGTGCGCCGCGGCGGTGGCAGACAATCCGCTTTCGGTCGATTCGTGCCACGCCAGAACCGGACCGGACCACGACGGCGACGGACCAGCGGACGTAATCGTCGGCCGTGTGGCACTGCTGACGGCCGACCGATCGCGCGCTGCGGCCGTCCGTGGTTCGCCGCCGTCGCTTGTTTCGATTGTGTTGGCGTGCAAACATCGATAGGTTTATATGCGTGTGAGCTGTTTGTCGGTTGTCTGCCGGTGGGAGGGAGGCGTGCGACGAGGCCAGTAAGGCACAACGTAATTATTATTTTTAATAAACGATTTATAATGATACTGATTACTGATACATTTTGTTACACGGTGTCCTAAAGACACAGACGCGTCCGGTAAACGGCGATTGTCTGTAACTGGAAGATTAGAAACTATTTTATTTTGATTTCCAAATGTTCCGATGTCGTCCGAGATGTACGTCGTACTACTATTATAGTAGTCTATAACGACTATAACATTTACTGTACAACACACACACACACACACACACACCCAAACGTCCCAAACGAAAAATATTTTTCGAATGACAGCGGTGGCGACGAAATATATAAATATATTAGTATTGCGATGTTCGCGACATATTGTAACTTAAAAATATTATTATATCGATAATAATGTTACTTAGCGACATCGATAGCGAACGCGAGAGGAGCGCGACTTACCGTGTATCCGGCGGCGGTGCCGTGGTGGTGGCGGCAACGAACCGCTCGGCCGCTATCGGTCGTCGTCGCACACATCGTCCCCACCATCAATGGTAGACCGAGAGGTGAACACACACAATCGCACACCGACACACACTCGTACGACGTCCCGCACGGCGCTCCCTCTCCAGTCCGCATTCGACGGTGATCGCGTATGGTTGCGAGTTGCTTCACGTCGTCCGTTCTCTTGGCAAATGGAATTTTCGCCGCGCACATTACACCAGTCGACCATCGGGGACAGTCCAACGATTTGAAAGCAGCCTGTCTAAATGGATGGTAAGCATCATCAGCGACCGTGGGTCGCTCCCGAGCGGGACGAACCAGCCGCCAAGGTGTCGGGTCTGTAGGCTATTTTTTGTAATTTCCAAATTTTTTTATATTTTTTTTTTTTCCCGATGCACTATCATCTGCGGCCCGTGGCCGCTTATTTCACGTGGTGTGTGAATCGCGTACAGTTATTTTGTCACGTAACGTTATATGCTAATACACTGTGTCGCCTAAGAAAACCGGATGGGGCTGCCTCCGCTGAGCGGGCAGTAGCAGACACGTTTTTTTGGGGCACGTCGGCGGCGGTCTCCGTCGGTTGGCGTGTTGCCGCCGCCGCAGTTACGTCGTGTGGCGCACTTGGCCGCCGCGCGCGCCGTCGCTTGGTTTGGGGCCCACTGAGCGCGCGCCCGTTGCAAACAACAACGCCGCTGCCGCCGATCCCCCGCTACCGCCACCGCCGCCGGCCCACAGCTGAGTAAGTCGAGATCTCTACGGCGGATAACGTCATAATCGTCGTCGGGTCTCTCTTTCGGTTCGGCGCGCAGTGCGTACGAGTACGACGCTTGTTCGTGTGGTGTATCGTGCGGGTTCCGTTTCACGTGTAGCGAATTAAAATTTTTTTCATGATTAACCCGGAGGGGGTGGGATACAATTTATAAATTATAAACAAATAAGCCCGTCCTTCTGGAGGACGAGGAGCTACGACTACATTTTTTTGCTTTCGGTATTCTTCCGGTGTCGTGTCTTCTTTTGTCGCCGCCTCGTGGTGATATCGTCTTCCGTTTCGTTTAAAACTGACATTTAGTTTTGCCTTTACCAGACCTAAATCAAGGCAAATCCCACTCATCAATAACATGTGCCCGAGTGATTTATCGCGTGAGCACTAAGTACACTGTCCCTCAGAATTTTTTATTTTTTTTTATAGATACCAAATTAATCTGCTAGAAATAATGTATTGTAGGCGTGCGTGTATGAACGTGTACCGTGTGTATTAAACACGATCGCCCCGTATAACTCCTCTGTGCCTGTTGTGACGTGTGGTTGTCGTCGCGTACGGACGATCTCGTTTCAAAACCATTTGTTATCTGTTGTTGTAGTCTCGTGGTAGGTAGTAGGTATAATATAGCGTTTTGCTTTGTTCTGGTTGTTTGACCGCCAACCGTATGCCGTTTCAAGTGTGTCCCCGGCCCCGTCCCGTGTTCGTGGTGTCGTGGGGTCAGTTTCCAAAATAGAAATTGCTCGATATTTTTTTCCACGCGGAAGTAGGAGGAGAGTAGCCGGTGTCTTCTTGTCGATCATTCCGCACGGGACAATTTACACCGGTTTTTATACTGTTATTGCCTCGACCGCGGTAAATGGCGATTCGGGAAGAATGTCCTACCTACCCACATGTGCCTTAAAAAAATTAGTGGTAAAATATAACATTTCATTTTGCAAATGTTTCACGATACCGTTACCTATTTATTAATTATTGCCATTAGCAGCTGCAGCCCTCCTCTGTGCCGTCGCGGCGTTAGTCCGAGTATAATGGATAATGAAACGAGATAAGTTTAATCGTTATTCGACGACATTGCGTTATTTCAATACTGTTGTGGAAACATGACATGCCATTATAATGGTCCAATGTTTTCGAGAAAACTGACAATATACACGTCTGAAAAACCGGACGGCTGTCCACGACATGATTGTACGTCGATCGCGGAGCGTATCTACGAATTTTAATTCTGTTTCGATGGCATTTTTCTAAATGCGTATAGGTTAAATGTGAAACGTATATTTTCGTCTTCCAAGGTGTTCGTAAAATACAATACTTTACTGCTTTTACTCGATACACTTAATAGTAACATTTCACGTTCTTGCGCACTGCATTATCTTGTCATTATCTCTTTTGCATAATAATTATTATTTAAACTAATCCGGTAAAATTACTTTCGTGGTGTAGTGTTTCACTTTACGTTCAATTGATCTGTTGGATTCGGTGTGATTATACTGAACAGTTTTAACCATTAAATGTCACATTCGGGATAAAGACGACACTGGATTGCGTATAAACTATAAATTAATTAATTTTTTTTATTGAATAAGACGAAAATTCGGCACATCCTCTTTTACAGCAGTAAAAGTATTAAGTTTTTTTTATAAATTTACTGTAAGTATAACAAATAACGGCCACGCCTACTTAACGTCGTGCGTGCTAGATCCGCTTCTGTTGTACCTGTACGGCATGGTCGAAATTTTAATAGTTAATTAATGTGTGATATAGGCGTATAAACTAACCTAGGCCGCTGGCCAGTAGAGAAAAATCAAACAATTTTATAAGAAGTATTGTGAATTATTTTAGTGCATAATTATAAAGGTATCCTTGTTAAAACCTTTGTCGCACAATTAACGTCGAACGACGATTGTAATTGACATTGCATTTTTTATATTATATTTCCAGCCAGTGGCGTATTTAGGGAGGGTGAGGGGCTATTGCCCCTGAGCGCCCAGTTCCGAGTCCCTCAGAGGGGCGCCGTCACTGTAGGTTAAATTGTTTTCAAGGTGAAGTTATAACAACAAAAAAATAATTAATTATTTTATTTTAATGGATTGGTTGAGAAATTATATCAGTGATACCTAACCTGTATCTTTTCTTATTATATCTTTTACATTTATATATATATATTATAATGTATTTTATTATATTGCCACATGTACAATTTAGAAAAAAAGACTAAAATCTAAAATTATAATTTGTTTTATTTCATTATAAAGGTTGACTTTTTATTAGGAATAAATCTCGGAATAAATGGAGTGGTAATCGTAAAATAAAAGTGTCTCTAAACTAGTAGAAGCATAATTGCAATAATGTGAAAAATATACATTTTGGGGTATCACTTTTAACGGAGAGAAAAATTAAATTTTCAAATTAGAGGCGGCATAAAAGTTTTTTTTACAATGAGTAAAGGGAAACTGAGAAAATAGGGGTGCCAAAATGTGTGTATCTAGGGCGCCGAAATCGAAACTAATTTATTATTTATATAATACTATGTATTATTATTAAACAGCAAGTATAACCAATGTACGTTTTAATATCAATTCCCTAAGTTTCAATTTAATTTCGTTCATATTACAGAAACGTAATAAATCCTGTACGGAATACATGCACCAAATTAATTGTTTTTGCAAATTAGATGTATTAATTCTCTAGTGAATTAAATTTATTAATTTTAATGTATAACTACTGTACCTACCTCTTTTAATTATTTTTTTTATACTTTGTGAGAGTGGGGATGGCTGGAACATAATTTTATTTTCATAAATATTTTTTTTCCATTCCCTATATATTCTGATATTCATATTATATTTTTTCTTGAAATTGAAAGTTATAATACCACCACAGCTGCTCATATTGGATCATTAAAAAAATGTTGTGTTCTACAAACTCATTTATAATGTATGAATAATTTATGTACCTAAAAAGTGATGTCCACCGTGGCACTGTTTTTATATTGCAACTATAATCACCTGATAACTTTATTTTGTTAGTACATGCCTATAGGCTATAATATATTGTAATGTTTTCGACAAAGTTTAAAGGTCGATTTTGGAAAATTTATCTATTATCCTTATATCTACGGAATTTGGTATTTAATACTTTATTTTATTTATATGTTGAGACGATTTATATAATATATGAACGGTTTTATTCAATTTAAGGAGTGTCCGGTGGTAATGCATACTTATTTTTTCAAATGAGAACTACCTAATATAAACTTTTTGATTGTAAATTGTTATGGAGATAATTTTTGAAAATTACGATGTGTATAAATTTAAACTAGAATCAGCAGTTTGTGAATTTTTATAAGTATACTTAGGCGTCTATAATAACTTAAACTAGTTTAGGAGATAATATTATAGATGCTAATATGCTATTATGATTTGAAAATTATAGCACTTAATATTTTAATTTATTAAAATTTTTATCTTACCTATGTAAAATCATTATTAAAGAATATTATTTTTATAGTATATAAAGTTTAATGACTCGGAAATTATTCTTTCAAATGTCAAATTAGATAGGTATATAGATAGGTACGTCAAAATTCTCAAAAAACTCATCTAACGTACCATCTAATTAACAATTTATGTTATACAATAGGTTTTTATTAGAAAAATGACGTTTTGCCACATAATACTCTTTTGACGGTATATATTATATAATATAAAAGTATTGAAAACATGATTTTTAATAGTTTACTTAAAATATCTCGAATATTAAAAAATCGTTATTTTCAAAAGTTTGTGAATTCCGAACATTTATAGAGAAAATTTTAAAAATTTGTTTGAAAATGACAATTATTGATGAATCTAAAATATTTAAATTTTATTATTTTATCTTTTATTTATTTAAGATACCTATCTTATTCAAAGCGAAAAAAAATAGTATACAATACTAGTGCCTAAAATAGAAATATATTTGTATTATAATACATTTTTATGTTTGTATGATTTATGACTTATGGCTAATGTTTCCCTATTTAATACTCTATTCTGGACGTGAGAGAACCTCGGCGGCGACCAGTTTTCGTCGGGCGGTGGTCAGACAACACCCGTTTGTCAACCCCACCGAGTCAACTATATTATAATATTATGTACGGCTGCTGTGTTCAGCTACGCTCCTGCGCACAAGTCGGTCGCTGAGGTTCCTAGAAATGAATTGAGCATAGGTTTTGTAACTGTAACTATAACCAATATTATATATTTTACAAAAAACGGTAATTACCGTGGTGTTAGAAACATTATAGAAGCTAAATCATAAAATAAACTATATAATATATAGTTAGAACCTAAAATAAGATATTTTACAATTAAATCTTTTTGTTATTTAAATTAATTGAAAAATACACGAAATGGAAAAAAAAAATGAAAGTAAATTTTTGCATTATGTAATGTATAGATAAATATTTCAATATTAATTAATAAAATAATTATCAACTTTTAAAAATTTTAATTTTAATCAATGTACGTACATTCCAATATTACTGTCGGTTGTATTTATGTTACCGGCCAAGTGTTGAATCCGACATTCTATAAAATGATAAAAACTAGCAGAAAAAGTATAAAATTGATAAATGCTAATTATTGCTAACCCAAAATGTTTATATGTACGTGGAACTGAACAAGGTTGTGTCAAATACACAATATTCAAGTTAAAATGTCAAAACAAAAAAATTTTGGTGTATAAAAAATAATGTTTTCGTGCAGTTTATATTGTCGTGTATCAACTGTAAACTAATATAATATATGATAATAATTAAATAAACAGGCAATACTAATAGTACCTAATAATTAATATATATTTACAATAATATACATATTTTGATTAATGATTAAGCAGTATTTAAAACTTCATACTTTACCTTACCAATATAATAATATAACTATTAGCATTCAATAGAACCTAGGAATTGTACAAGGGATTCTAGAGTTTTTCTAGGATTTTTATTGGATGCCTATATTTAACACTTTGCCGGTAATATAATATATTCATCATAAGACTTTGATGAAAGTAAATAATATTAGGTACCTACCTTTTTTCTCACATCTGGTTGTTCCTCGGTTTTTAAATTATAGGTATACTTGATGTCTGCAATGACGCAAATGTTGGTTTTGATACAAAAATAAGGGATTCTAAAGAGGCTCCTAAAATGGTTTTTTGGTAAGTTTAGAAATACTCGTAGGTTCAAATATATTTCTGAAGTCAAGTCGCCGAATAAAAACAATTTATCGTTATAGTTGCGCAGTGCTGTAGAAAATGCTTTTTCGTTATCGTGGTCATTGCCACACGCACATGAAAGCACAACATAGAATTACACGAAAGTCGTGTTTATACTTTTATTTTTATTGGAATACAAGAGCATCATATTAGTATTTATTATATACTACTGTTTATTTACTTATCATAACTGGACAAGATAGGCCTACTATATATTGTAATAAAATAAAATGTATAATACCTGATAGGTATCTTTCAATTTTTTTTTCTATGGGTTTTATTAAACTGCAGGGTAAGTGACCCGAAATTATGTGGACCCCGTGACGTGGGATCTGCAGATTCTCGTTATACAAATGGAAAGTGTTTTAGATAGGATTTTAGTGTACATATTTTATACGTATTTGTACCATTATAATACAATTATTAACTAACGAGATATTAATCTATGAATGTATTGGTTAAAAAAATAATTATATCCACCATCTAACTAAAATAATAGTTATTTGCGTTTATAACACGACGATTCCATTACAGACTATATTATGCAGTCTATACCAATTTCTAATAACCAATCATTATTCCCAATGAATATAATATTGCTAAAATAATAATATTATTAATATTAATATTAATTGTTCACATTTTATCATATCGAACAGCAGAGTTAGACACCACATTATTATAATAGCTATAACTTTATAAGCATAATAATATATAAAGCAATCGGTAGCTGTTTGGCAGTAAAAAAGAAAGGAAAAAGAGGGAGGTGGTTGCTCTCGCACGCACACGCACATTTCGCCTTGCTCAGCAGTCGGCACAGCGGCTCCTGACGGCATAGACATCAGTGATCGTACAGACATCGGGACGGTCGCACGTATTTTTTCCATTTCAAAAGTACAGTGATTTGGTTTACGTATCCGGCGTCCGGTATACTCAACGATCCGATAAAAGATTATAATTCGCTTACCGTGAAGTATATATTCTGGCCTTGCTGTTCTATGTTAAATTTCTAATTATATTCTTTCGGCCGAACATACTATTGTGTCTTGTTAATTAATTATATTGAACAATAAACTTAGAGGAAAAGTAATGCCTAAATTTGAATCATTGTAAAAAATTGTACTCGAGTTTTTACTCCACGATATACGTACATTCAAATTTCGCCTTCATAATTGTTATCAACAATTTATTGGTAAACGTTTTCGTAATAAATGGATGGCAGACATTATCGACGTGATACCCAATATTATATTATAACTACCTCCTATTTAACATAGGGATCTCATTCTCAGGTACTTGCAGCTGAAATTTTTGGAGTGATTTTTTGAGTAGGAGACAAAAACTTAGAACCTATATGTTCGATGTACTTTCAACTTTAATAGCTTGGAAGGCTGCAGATATCTCGTACAAAGGCAGCTAAACAGTACAATACTTAAAAGATAAATTCATTCTTTCGCATTAAATTAATAATAATAATAATAATTGAAATAAGTTAAATAACAAACTCCAAAACTCTTTTATTGGAAGCAGCAAAACGATCAATAATATTGTCTATAGACCTTCATAAGGATATCTACTGTCGGAAAATCGGCTTGCTTCGCTCAGCTCGCATAGAATAGTGGTGTATTATGTATTATAAATGTATTTTTTTTTATAAATCTTCGATTTCGAAAAACGATTCTGAGTCGACTAACTTGAAACTGCGTTTATTGTGATTTCTTTGATATTTTTTTTTGCACTTTGTGAGCAGTATGCGGCTTTTTCCACTAAGGAAATAAAAAAATATTCTATAACTGTCTAAAGTGTCTTGCATTTATAAAATTGCTTTTGTCTGGAAATTCTACTTGAAACTTTTGGAACTTTATAACATTAATGTGACTGAAAAGTTATTTATTAAATAGGTACATTTATTTATTAACAAGGCATAGTTATAAGTAGTTTATTTATGTTCGACGTGATCTAGAAGTAGGTAGGTACTTTTTTTATTTAAGTAATTAAGTGTAAAGTTTTTTAAACATTTATAGTACACAATTCCTATAAAGTATTATTTTTAGATTCTGAGTGGAGCTATTCATCTGATGTGTATATTGATTTCACAATATATTATTGATGTACTTGTGGTTTTTTCTGTGTCTGTATACATGATATTATATAACTAGTTTAAAATAAACTTCGATCTTAAACTTTGAGGATGGTTTATGATACCAAATTGTTCATTTAGTAGGCCAAAATGGAAAATTCCCAATATTCTTCAAAATAATTGGGATAAAATAAAACATTGAGGAAAAACGAGAAACCAGTTTTTGACAAAATTATTTTTTTTTTAATGTTACTTAAAAGTAAACAAAATCGTTGATGTCTGCTTGATATTTTTTTTAAATGTATATTATTTTTCAAAATATTAAGATGATATTTGAGCTATGTTGGTACATATTAAATATATTTGACATTTTTTCAGATTTTTTTTTCTATAAATGCGTCAATAAAAATTATTTAAAAACCTTGAAAATGTAGCACAAGGTTCCTCAAAAGTTGTTCATATATTAATTAAAAAATACGTTGCCACAATATTTTTTTACCAGCGTTCAAAGTTAGGATTTTGACGAAAACCGTCAAAACCAAGACAATCTGCAAATTATATAGGTATTTTGTACATATATAATATATATGTATATATATGTTATATAATTAAATATATCTAAAAATTTTAATATTCATACCCGGTGGCATTCTCAGGATTTTTCATTGGGGGATATACAAATTAATTGCAAAGTGGATCGTTGTGGGGATGGGGAGGAAATTTAGCACTAAAAAGACAATGTGGGTTCTTACCTCCTCCTCCCCCCCCCATTGAATATTGAATACAAGGTTTCTCATAACTTGTTATTTATTATTGGATTTAAAATAAAAGTTAAGGGCAATTCCAAAAATATTTTTACGAGCGTCAGATATGTTGACAGAATAGGATATCACACGTATAAAATGATTTTCTTTTTTTGTTATAGGTACCTAATAAAAACAAATAACCTTCAATACTTGACAGTTGTCTTTTTACCGAATGTTGATATATTACCATACATCCACACATAGTATAATTTTGAAAATATTTTGCCTTTATTTAACATTAAAAGCATTTTAAAATTATAAGGCTATTTATAACATTTGGCATTTTAATTTTTTGTTTATTTTCTATAAATATGGATAAAAAAATTGTTCGCCGTCAAATAGTTTGTAAATTTAATTATTAATTAAACGGAGTTTGTCATAATTTTTTACTATAGGGATATAAAATATTTAAAAATATGAACAGATACCTATTAGCACGATTTATTTTATAAGCATCTGAATTTCAATTCGTGTAATATCACGGTGATTTACAAATTATTTTGTAATTAAAAATATATTAAGTGATTAGTTTTTATAGCTAAAGGTTGAAATTTAGTACAGGGTCCTCATAAATATTATTATTTCAAACTGGAATCTTTAAAAAATAAATAAAATACATTTTTTTAATTATTTGAAGTTCAAATCTTGAACAAAATTAAATATTTGAACCAAAAACAAGCTATTTTAATTACCTATTTTGTTTTACCTTATTCAAAATTTTTTTTTTTTTCGGGGATTGAAACTTTAACGTATAAGTACTATATATTCTGGGTGAAACAATGAATGTATTGATTTTACAATGATGTGTGTTTATTTTTTATTTTTGTGTTAGTCATCACCGTTTGGGCCAAAACACTTTTTCTTCAGAAGTGTCAGTATCTTGTTCGATAAGAATGTGAATCAGCTGGTGAATTCAGGAGGTCAAAATTTGAAATTCTCATTAGTTTTTAAAAGCACAAAGAAAAACAAAAATTAAGGGAAACCGCAATCTTTACCAAAAATCGGTTTCGACAAAATGGTTTTTGGTGTGACTCTAGAAATAACATTAGATATAGGTACATGAAATTTTCACTGAATGATTATATTAGTATTTTTTATTCAAAATAAAATTTTCAAAATATTTTGACTTGTTCTGAGCGGTTTACGGACATTTTCAGTTACCATTTTTTTTTTTTATGTTTTTTCCACTAAATGTCAATAAAATTTTATTCGTTGATTCATAAATCTTAAAAATTGAATTCAATGTTTCTAATTTATTACTACAATGACGGTTGAAAAACATTAACAATTTACAATTCACAATTTTTTTTTTATATAATCATAAGTAATATGATTAAATATTTAAAGTTTGAATTTCGGCAAAATTCATAAATATTTTTCTTTTTAAATCTAAGATTTTAAAATGTAATACAAGATTCCTCATAAGTTTATCTACCTTAAACAAAAAAAAAAAAAAATTATCTACCCGAAAGTAAAATTAAATATTTATAAGCGTTTATAAAGTTCAAATTTTTACATCATTGGATATTCTCTCGATTTCGCATTTAGCGATTTTCTTATTTTGCTTTAATTCAAAAACGAATATATACTATAGGTAAGTACTTGAAATATTTCAAGTACTTATGTACACTATAATATGTTTTTTTTTTTTTATCAATTCCTATACTTGATAAAATTTTCAAAATATTTTGACTCATTTTGTGCAGTTTACGGACATTTTAAATTTTAAATTTTTTTGTAAAAATGTATTAATAAAATTGTATTTGTTAGGTCAAAAAGCGTGAAAATTTAATTCAAACTCCTGATATATTGTCACCGTGGCAGTTGAAAAACATTAAAAATACATAGCCACACATTTTGTATAAGCATTTAAAGTTCGATTGTTGACAACATTTATCAAATATAAAATTTAAAAAAAAAATTATTTTGTTCCACGTAAATAGGTAAATATTAGGTAATATTAAGGTAATTACTTAATTCACAATTTACTTACCTAGTAATATAATAACATAGGCTGACTGACCGTCTTCCCTCATAATTGTTTTTCGTATATAGTCATATTATTATATCATTGAATTCAAGTTTAATACAATTCATTAAACATTGACCCATTTGTAACCTATACTGTACAGCATAGTGACACCTATTTGCCCACCTTTTTTATATTTTATAGATCTACACAATGAAATTTTAAATACATTTAGATTAATCGTACGTTATTGCCTATATTTATAGTTCATTCCGTTTTACTAATAGTAAAATAAATTACTATAATAATTAATAACAATATATTTTTATGCTATAGGCTGACAGATCAGCTCCGCTCAGAATCGTTTTTCGTTTGCAATGATTTATCATTGAATTCATTGAAATTTAACACATCTATTACAGTGACCTACTCAATAATGAGGTTTTCGTCTCCTACTGTACAGCAGAACGGTTATATACTTTTTATGTATCTATATTTTATAACGACCATTTGGAATGAGTCATAAGTGTAGAGGATTCCCAGTACTTTTCAAAACGTTTTTGTAATTCTAAGCTGAATGAAGAAGAATTTGTTAAGAGAAATAAAATTTGTTTAGACGAGCAGACTTGACACACATTGCTATGGTACCTTTCTTTAATAAAATATATCAATATTTTATTTATTGTTTTTTTATTCAAATGTACAACAAGTCAATGACCAATGTCATTTGTTTGTAGTTTATAGACTCATAAACTATTCAACCTTTTCTGACAAAAGCATTAAAGATTGTTCTTAGAGATATTAAGAAAGTTTAGAGAGTATTTTAGACCACGTTCGAAAATATATCAAATGCTACAGGCGGATTGCCCATCTCGGTTGAATTAATTCACCAGAAATCGAGGTACCCTGATTTCGATTGCCCATGAAAGCAGATACACCAAAAGCGAGATACTATTACACCGATATAGCGCCGTGTTCGAGTCGTGTTGTAGGTTGATTTGTTAATTTTTTCCCGGGTGTACTAGCTGTATAATATATAAAATATCTTAATAACTTATAATCATATTGGTTGACAGACCGCGGTTTCGATTCTGCAGAAACATATGCAACGATTTATCATTGAATTTAAATTCAACTTATCCACGGAAGTAATGCATTACTCAATAAAAAAGGTACCACTCGATAGTAGATCACCTACGCATCACTATCAGTGCGACTTCTACGGTTTTTAGAACATAATTTTTACTAATTGTCCACCCATAAGATATTTATAATTATAGATATTATTTGTATTGTTTCAAATTTCACTCGCAATGTTGATTTATTTTCGTAAGTACATGATTAAACAGGATTGATATTGGTGTGTAGATTGATTTCATGTATTTCATTTGAAGATGGTGTAGATACCCATCCTTTTCACGTAAAAAATTAAAAGGATTATTATGAATATGAAATGGATTTAACTTTCGCCACTTTAAAATGCTATTTTATGTACTTATTATGTTTTATCTGTAGCTATTTTAATTGTTTTTGACTTTTGTGTAGTTATATACTACCTATATGGTATAAATGTCAATGCGAGTTAAGAGATTTATAATTTGGAATTTGATTTCCTAAATAAACTAAGAAAATGCTTTGTATAAATTGTATTCATGCCCCAATAATGTTAAATAATGCTAATTTTCTAAAATTCATTTAAAATAAATATTAGGTGTATAATCTTTAAAATGTAACATGCATAAATGCATAAAAATATAATATTTTTTTAACTATTTATAATTATAATATAGTTTTGTGATATTCTATAGACTTGATTGTTTCATAGTTTAGTTTATTTATTTGTGTTAAGTCAGCATAAATGTATTGGGTATGCCTGCTGTCTTATTCGTTTTTTTTTTTAGTTTTAGTTTTAGTTATATGGAATTTTAAACGGATAATTAAGCTTAGATGAATTAAAATAGTTAACTGTACGCGTTGATAGGTAGGCAATGAAATATATATAACATCCCACGATTTTTTTTTAAATGTTGTATCAAAAGCTCGGGAAATTATAAAAATTTATAAATTCGATTAAAAACTAAAAATGTATAAGAAAATGTGGTAAAGTGGTTTTTATAAATTATATACAATTGCAACTTGAGTTATAACCTATTTTTCATATCGCATGTATTATTTAATTATCGAATTAATTATGTATTAAACAACAATTCTATATTATAGAAGTTATAAAAACTTTTAATGATAATAATATTATACTATTATGATTTATTGTTTTCTGATTAATTACTTAATAGTTAATACTAATATATTGTATACATATATATCTTCAAATTTTTGCATTGTGTCATCATTTAAATTTTGATTTAGCGTTTAAAGTCAATTAAAAAAAAATTAATGACAAATCGTTAATATATTTTTTTAGATTAGATGATAATAATATATACGTAATGTTTAGATACGGACGTGTATACACTTATAATTTTTTTATTACTATTTTATAGGTTAGAACTTGTAATGTTTTATAATACATATCTGCAGCCTTGTTGTGAAATGCTATTTGTTACTTTTAAATTGTATATAATATACCTATTGGCTATTGGCAATTACCTAATATATAAAAACGTTTTATCTATATAACGTATCTAGTTTTATTTATTATAACTACAATAATTATTTGCAATATCGATTACTACTAAACTACTTATTAAATGATGATTGAATTTTTTTCTGTTTAATACTAGAAATTTAGTTCAGAATAATATATTATGAATTCCAACAATGAATTAATGTCATCAGTCATTACTCATCACCATAAATTATTTTTATTTTATAAGTCTTTGCATTTTAACACAATTATTGTTTTGTTTTATACCTATTTGCATAAACTATAATAATATATTACTAGACTTGAGTAAATCCCATGTATAGATACATATTATTTTAGATTCTTAGTGGACTAGTGTCGCTATAAATTATTATAGAATATTGATTTTTCATAACTTGTTTTTTTCGGTCTGTCATCACCTTTTGGAACTCCTTAGATTTTCACCTCTCAAGAGGAATATTCCTAGTACTTTTCAAAATATTCGGTAAAATCAATATCAAAATTAAAGAAAAACGGGAATTTTTATGATTTTATGATTTTGGTATAACTGAAAAACGAATAACCGTAGAAATTTGAAATTTTCACCCAAATGATATATTATGTTGGTATACCATTTTCTGTATGTGGTTTATTTTTTCAAAATACTATAAAAGAGGTCACTCTTTTTGAACTGTTTATATTTTATAGACATTCTTGATTTTCGTTATTTTTCCTATGAATCTTTATTAAAAAAAATTTGCTTGAAAATGTAAAACAAGGTTTCTCATAAGTTATTATTATAGTATTATAAAACACAGCCACGGTTTTTTTATACGCATTTGAAATTCAACTTTTGAGAAAATTCGTTAAAGCTTGAAAACTTAATGCAATGTTCCTCATAACTCATAAGTAGTTCATACTGAAATCAAAAAGTTCAAATTTGATCGAAATCAGATATTTAACTTTTATTTTAGATTTTAGTAATTTTGTTGTACCTAGTCAAAAATATTATTCGCGTGGTTACTTGAAACATGGATAATTATATTTTATAAATACGCTCATTGATATTTAAATATTTTCAAATGTAATCTTTTCAAAAAATATTAATTTAACCTACTTGTGTGTAACTAATAGTACAATAAATTACTTCCATAGGTATAGAAATGTATCATAAAATATACTTAGTAGGTTTCGTATGCAATTATCATTGAATTCAAATTGAACACATAATAATATGTTATAGTGACTTATTGTGTGACGAAAAAACGAGATACACTATTTATTGACTATACACCAAAGTCGGATTAAATTTTTTCCTATAAACTAAAACATTTTCAAATCTATTATAATTTAATAGTATTTTATACAATTGTCCGAAACATTTATATATATATATCATTATAATCGTTCACGGTTTGTACCATATCACATTTGCTTATTTTAATAACAGATTCCTAATTGTCAAATTAACCTCTATAATCTTTATCGCTCTATAATAGGACTAAATAATTAGATTTGATGAATATAAAACCTTCATCTCACCAACGGTATAAAATATGGTTTTATTGGTATCCCTTCTCTTGTATTCTTGTATTCAAGGCCTCGCATATGATAATATATGTTCCTAAGTAATTTTATCCCATATCGTTTTTGAATTTCGTTTTTTTCCAATTTAAATATCGAATTTTTGTTTTTATTATAATTTTAAAAATGCCTTGAATTGCTTCTACAAAAATGTTCCAATATTTTCTTCATGATGTAATTATTGATGATATAATGGTACCAGTTTAAAATGTATATACATCCTTATGTTAATCTTTGTTAATTTTACCATAGAAAATTATCTGATTACCATTAGTGATTTTGATTTTCTTAATAATTCTTCATCTAGGTTTTGAATATTTTCTGTTGGATTGTGATTGTTGATTAATGATTATAGCATTGTTTTATAATGGTATAATTATAATAGGTAGGTACTTAGTTAATACTTAATAGTATAATTTATTTCCATCAAAAAATATATTTTGTGACTTTTTATATCCCCGAGTCTTTAATAATGCTATAATAATATAATACATACTTCATACTTTACGATTCATCTATTAAATTGTCTGTTGAATTTAATTTATTATTTTAATTCATATTTGATAAGTATTTACTATTTACCTAGATCCTGTTGTGTCTTAAGTTACCCTACTTAATTATATTATTACTTAACATTTCATTTTAATAATAAATACAAACAAAAACAATAATATAGTATCTAGCTTATCTATAATGTACTTATTACTGTATAAAATATATTATTTAGTGGGTATTGTATATATTATCCTTAACTGAATCATAACATAAATTTTATTTCTACTGATATACCTAAGTAATAAAAACTGTAACATCAAATTTAGATACATCAAGCGTGTAAATATAAGAGCCTAATTTTAATCGCTCGGTTTATAAAAATTAACGTCTAACCTATGTTTAAAAAACTATCATTGTTTATAATGTTTTTATAGTATTGATGATTTTATTGTAGCCTAATGATTTATTTTATTTGTTCTTATATTTTATGAACTTCAAAATAATATATTTAAATATGTCTGTAGTAGGTATTATTGTTACATGTCACGTCTATGATATTTAACATTGGTGATTAGTACTTATTATCTAGGTATTTATTATACGCCGCTTTTCGGCAACCCATGTTACGAACAGCTGGCAATTATGTTTTATAATAACAGTTTCTCTTTATTATGTATACACCTTTAGGTAGTACTATACTATACTATACTATACTATACTATACTATACAGAGTGTCTCCTATAAAATTAACTTACTTTTCAAATTCTTTCATACTATCGCCTATATAAAACATAAACAGGTATCACGCAACATTTCGCCCAACACATTTTTTTTTTACAAATTTTTAGTAGGTACATATTAGTATATTATTATTATGTATCCAGTTCATTATAAATCAATATTTTCGTTATTAGTTGAATTGTTTTTGTATTTATTTGCCCATAACTGTGTAACTCGTAATATTATTTTAAGTTTATTAAATTTATTTTAATAGGTACCTATATCAAAAATCCATACTTTTTTCAATTATTACGTTCATTGATCTAGCAACTCCGCATTCGAATGGTTGGCTTCACCTTGAATTAAATTAGTTTAGGAAACACTTTATTATTATGATGTACTATTTAAAATAAAATATTTGAGTGACATTTTGATATTAATTATAGATTCTGAGGGGAGCGATAATTATGTAATTGACTATTTGAATTCGATCGTAATTTTAAGCTTTAAATTTAATAATGCTCTACAATAATATTGTAATTTTTATACATGAAATATTGTAAAATTTTTAAAGCTATGGTTTATTATCGACTGTATGAACATACACCGCTGTTTAGTTGGTAAATTATTTATCTACTATTTTGTTAATGACCTTATTATATAGGTACGATGTTTGAGGAAATTCCAAATGACAAAATATTTGTAATTTATGACCTCATTTATTGAATTTCTTTTTTCTGCGACAAGTATTAAAATACCCGTGTTGATCCAAAATGTGATACGGTACTAATTAGTAGTATGTTTTGAGTTTTCTAATATCTCTTGTTATTTACTCTTTTATTTTTTACACACTGTATTGTCATCTGTCACAACTTGTAACAGAATGACTATAACATAATAATTATTATTGTAATTGCTTTTTCGTACCGTAGGTCATTGTTATAAATATATGCAATTTCGCAAAAATACAACTTTCATCAAACTTATACATTTTTTCTTTTATTTCAGATATTCATTCATGGTGGGAAGTTCCGAGTATTGCTCACTTCTGTTCTTTGTTTCGCGTGTCCTTTGATCTTCTTGACTTCGACATTGAAGTGAGTAAATTAAACTATGTTTTTAGTTCAAAATTTTAATTGACATATAATTTTACAGGATTTAGAAGCAGCCTTATTGACAGATGGAACTGAGGACAATGGCAACTCACTGCTACAGGAGCTCATTGCTAGATTGTTATCCGGCTGCTTCGGCAATAATAGTATATCTACTTTCAACTATCAAATGTTTTTACGTAGATTGTTCAGGGAAAAATGCAAGGTTAGTGTATTAATGTAAAAATTAAAAACAAAAATATTGTAATTGACATTATTAATAATTATATAGGAGTACAATTTCCAGAACCCCTTCAATTCAGATATCGACTTCCAGTTTTTGCCACTTCGAACAAAAGTGGAAATACTCCACGCATTGTGTGATTTCAGATTGGACGCTGATGATGTCATGGAATCACTTAAGAACCTTGACTCGGATAGTTTAAGAGTGCATCCTTTAGGGTATGATGAGAACAAATCAGCTTATTGGTACTTTTACGGTACCCGTTTGTACAGGGAAGATTATGAAAAAGTAGTACCCAAAAAAGTAAGAATTTATTATTTTAATTGTTATGATTATATTTTAAAACTTTATATAATAACTTCTTTTTTTTTAATTGTAGAAAAAGAAAAAACGAGGTCGTAAAAAGAAATGTGAACCTCCTGTCTGTTCGGATACAGAAGATGAATTAGATTTAGGTTCTGGAAAATGGCAGGTGGTTTGCTTTACAGAAAGCGACTGGGAAAGATTGGCTTTAAAAACAGAAGATTCAGAAAATAGAGATGTTCAAGCTCTTCACCAAGTAATCACCGAAGACTTTTTACCCGAAATTCCTCGTTTATTTGAAGAAAAAGAGAGACTTCAAAGGAAACGTATGTTAGAAATGCAGCCACGCAGGCAATCTACTAGACTGGAAAAACTTAAACAGCAAAAAGAAGAAAGAAAAAAGTATGAAGATTTATGTCGTGAGCATGAAGAAAAAGTAAAAAAAAAAGAAAATAGAAAAAAACATCAAGAGAAAAGACCTAAAGCGAAAGAAGAAGGACTATCAGATAGTGAAGCTGAAAGTCATGGGTATTCTTCAAGTAGTTCCAAGGTGGCGGGCCGTCAAACAAATAATTCATTAGCTTCTGCTACTGGTCAAATTGTTATTGAAGGTTCGCAAGAAAAACCTGTGCCTAAAGCTACACCTAAAGCTGGGTGAGTTGATTTAAATTAATATTCAAATGTAAAGTTAATATTTTTTTTATTATTCAAAATGTCGTTGTAGGTTTAAATCCACTACTGAGGATTTGCAAATAGGTATGTACAAAATATTGAACAAATTAAAAGACCATGAAGATGCCTGGCCATTTCTTGAACCAGTTGATGAAGAAATAGCTCCAAGTTACTACAGGGTGGTGAAAACTCCAATGGATCTTCAACAAATGGAGGACAAGCTTAATGATGGGTTGTACGAAACATTGAGTCAGTTCAAACATGATTTCCAACTAATTATTGCAAATTGTAAACAGTACAATGGATCTACAAATGGTAAAATATTAAAACAACTATCCAATTATTTTTAGATTTTATGTTGGTGTTTACATTTTAGAATATACAGTTATGTGTGGAAATTTACAAAGAGTTTTCAACATGGGGGTTCACAAATATTTAGACTGGGAGATGTCTGAAGGATCTGATGATGAAATGGCATACCTTAAGAGGTATGAAAATGGAACCATGAGGTCCAGGAAGGGCAGAAACCGACAGAGAAGTACTAGTAGTAAAGAATCTTGTAATAATACTGATAAAGAAAATGAAGAAAAGTTACGAGAGTGTTTAGACTCGAGGTGAATACATATAAAAATCTTTCAATAACTTATGATTTCAACTTATATGCTGTTGTTTATGTTAAAGTAAATTTGAAAATGGGATCAATCAAACTGATGATGACTCTTGCAGTTTAGATTCCAAATTAGAATCAAAAAAGAAGGCACCAAAAGAATTACCTAAGATTAAGAAAAGTGTGATTATAAAAAATACTAGTGCAATAGAAGTACAAGCACTCGAAGAAGTTACCGAGCAGACATTGAGGGTAAATTAAAACATTTTGTTGACAATTTAATAGTGGCGTGACAGGATTTAATTTGAGGCACGTGCCTCAGTTTAAAGGGTGGTATAGTTGCATTTCACATATAATAAATAATTTATTTAGTACACACCAAGACTAAGCCAATCTTTCTCAGTTACTATATACGCAAATACGTAATTACTATTGTAATTACTTATAATATAAGTATTTATAATCACTGATATAAATTATTGTGCCTCATAAGTTAATGAAGTTTGCCACGCCACTTTTGACAAATACTTAGATTATTGTCTTAATGATTAAATTTGTTTGTAGGATATAAATAAATGGTTAGATGATACACCAAGCTTTTCATCAGCAAGTAATTCACCAATGGCTACTTTGGCTGGTTCAGTGCTAGATGACGCTGAAGTCACATCTCGTTTGGATGCAGAGTACCGTCAAGCTCACAAGCTTGATAAACCACGTTTGCCTTTCAAAGTATGTTTTTTATATTTATAAAATATATTATTATAAAAATATTAATTAATTAATGGATTTTTACTTTAGGAAAAGAAGCGACCAACAAAAGAATCTATTGTATTGCCTTTAAAACGAAAGCGTGAAGTACAAAGAACAATTGATCGTCTACAGCCGGGTAAAAGTAAAGGCAACCTAATATCAAACAAATCAGATGATAGTCAAATTACCGCCAAACAAAAATTGATTAAAGCTGATTTAGAAACAGCACCAACTCTTAGTTTAGGTACAGTATTGAACACTGACCTCATGGGATTTTCTTCAAAGAGACCAAGTGAAGACAAAGATCTAGTAAAGACTGAGGTAGAACCAGAAAAAAGTCCTGTTGATAATTTGATTGTCATAAAAAAAGAAGAGGTTAAAACAGAATTACTAGAAGAAAAGCCCGAAAAGGCAACACCAAACCTCAGTGCATGGTTCAAAGCATTTGGTGCGCCTAAGACACAACCAACCCCAAAACGCAAGCAAGAAACTGTAGAAACATCTCCAACGTACACAGCTTATGCTATGAACGACATGGTGCCTTATGATTATACTTTGAAAGAATCAGATAAAAAAGAAAGTTTAACTACAGTGGATACTAAGAAGACAACCATACCAGTGCCTTTAGTTTCACCAGACAAGCTACCTCCTAAGCGACAAAGAAAAATAAGTACAGGTAGTAGTGTTTCTGAGCAGTCTTCCCAAAACGACTCTTGGAACTCTCCTCGGCCTAGTCTAGATGAACCTTACTTATCACCGCAGTCTGGAAGTTCTCCCCAACAATTAAAACCTTATCAAAATGTTTTAAACATTCCGCATGCTCCCATTAAAGTTGGTTTTTATCAAGACGCTTTTGCAAGGCCAAATTCAGATAAGAGCAGTAGCTGTAGTCCAAGAAATCCTTCTAGTGTAATGACGGCAAGTCCACATGGCCAAAGTCCACACCAGACTTTTACAAGTCCTTGTGAATTACCTAGTGATAGTCCTGGTAATTTTGTCGGAAGCCCTCACGATGCTAGTTGCAGTCCACACAACAATGTTGTCAATAGCCCTAAAGAGAGTCCACATCATTTAATATTGAGTCCACAAGATTCAAGTAATAGTCCTTATTACAGTCCTCATAATGTAGTCAATAGTCCAAAGGAGCATGTTGCCAGTTTAGCAGATGATTATCAACAAAATCAAAATGTTTACTCCCAATACATTGGTTCACAACAAAGTTCACCTCAAAATACTTACACAGAATTATATCCTCAACAACAACAACAGCAACAACCACAACCACAACAACAACAACAACAGCAACAACCACAACAACAACAACAACAACCAGCTGCAGCTACAGTGCCTACTAAAACTCAAAATATATTCCCAGTAAAGAAACGTGTGTACAACGAGTGTGAGAGACCTCAAGAGATGGCGTTCACTCCAACTGATGCTAGCAAGGAACAAGAAAGAGTATTTGTACCTACTCCAGGTCAGATGCCTAACTCTAATTTTAATTCTGAACTAAACTATCAGATGGGCTATCCACGTAACGATCAAACACCTTACCAGCAAAATATGGAACACCAACACCCACCAGTACCAGTAACCTATCAAAATAGTCTTAACTATTTACAAATGGCTCGTGAACGCTGTGAAAGTGAACAGAAAACCGTTCCAAATTCGTTGTTTAATTACACAGCTCCTAATCAGACTTTTGTATCAGCACCAACACCACATTACACTTCAACTCCTTTGAACTATTCAAATCCTCCTAAAGATGCTGTAGGTTATACAACAGCTCCATTAAATTATGCAAGTCGAACGACGCCTGGACAATTTATACCTCCTAATTTTAAGCAACCTACTTCTCAACCAAGACTTAATTATAACAATCCTTATGAACAATACCCAGATCAAATCAATTTACGGCCCTACAACTATCCCGTGCTACCTAGCAAGTCATATCCACACCCAATACAAGATATGATACCGGGCAAGTCACAAAATATTGATTTTACGACTGGTCGACCATTGCCAAATATTATACCAGAAAACATGGGTTATCGTTTCAATCAATCAACATATCCTGGACCCTCTGTAGCAGAAATTATGAAAAATAAAATGGAAATAAGTCAACCTACTTATTCGAGTACAAGTATGGCTGAGATGATTAAAGCAAATCAACCGACATACGTAAATACAGCTATGGCAGATATGATGAAAGTCAATCAATCAGTTTATCCTTCAAATTCATCTGTGGCCGAAATGGCAAAATCAAAACTGGAAATAAACAGATCTTTAATGATGGAACCCCATCAGTTGCCTCCCAAGCCTGCTAAGAAAACAAGTAAAAAGAAGAAAGCTGCTGCTGCTGCTGCTGCACAACAACAACAACAACAACAACAACAACAACTGCCTCCACCACAATCTGCAATGGGGGCAACCACAGCACAAACAGTAGTGGAACCCGCTCGCACTGTGGAACCACCACGTACTGACCCTCCCTATCCACATCATTATCCACCCCTTGTGAAACCACCCATGTCAAGTGGCCCATTCAACTTCAATCCAGCCATCAAGGATGGCTATCAGGATTATCTAAATGAAATACGGTCAACTGGCTATTTCGCAGATCCAGCTGCAGCAGCAGCAGCAGCACAATCAGAAGAAAGAAATCCTGCATTTACATTTGCAAGACCTCCGTCAGGATATGCTCCTCCACCATTGGAAGCATACAACCCCCCCAACCCCTCAGACATTTATTCACAGTTCTTACAGAGACATCCGATGATGTTGCACCAAGGACTATCAGGCTTCCCACCACCAGGGTATTTAAATGTGCACGATCCCATGAATAGGCATCCTCCTTGGATGTAATCCAATCAGTTATCAATGCTACTTAGATGTGATCCATCAGTATCAAAATAGTATATTTGATTCATAACTTCTATTTTTTTAATCTGTTTGATTTATCTTATTATCATAGGAAGAGGAGAAAGGGAGTTGTTATTTATTGATTAAACAATTTTTAATTTTTTTTTAATTAATTCCCCCTTTTTTATTATGTTAGTTAGCCAATAAATTATTCTGACATTTTTCAAACAAGTTTACAACATTAATATAAAATGTTTTCATTTTCTTTTTTTTCAAAAAGAGTTTTTATTCACTAATAACCATTTTACATCCCTATAGTCGGCAATTTTAAAAACAAAATTAATTCATACTTAACAAAAATTTTGTTTTCATTTCCTCTGACAATTTGTATAATATATTTAATAGTAAAAATGACGCCAACCATTAATTATGAAAACAATTAATCTTCTCCCAATAAACCCAAGTGCAATTGTAAAATAATAATTTATCATTATTAATTTTTCTTTGTTACATTTGTAGTTTAACTTTGAACATTGAGGCATGTTCAAACACCCATTGTTAACAATTGGTTTTATTATTATATAGGTTTATAAATTTATTATTTTTAGTATTTATAGTATTGTGTTAGTTTTCCCTTAAGAACTTTTGGGCCATTTATTGCAAGCAATATTTTTTGTTAATCTGTCTATGATATTTCAATATACTTTTAACTATTCACATCTAATACGTGAGGTTTACATTTAATTTCTTTCAACTCGATCAGGGAATGTTTGAACGGTTTTATGCAACATCAAACAAGACTATTATTTATTATCATTGTGGATATTTTCCTTGTTCAAGTACATGAACCATTTTTGCATACAAATGAACTAGTGAGTTATTTTTCTAATCATTGTTTTACGTCAATTATGAATTTAGAGCTAATATAAAATGGTTTTATATGTATGCTCGGAATAGTTTGTACTCTAAAACATACACTCTCGTGCGTTGTCTAGAATAAAATTTAAATTGACAGATAGTAATAGTTTATTATATAAAAAAAATAATTTGTATTATTATTTATTATATTATTTATTTTATTATTATTACTACTATTATTATTATTATTTACCTAAATATTTCTTATTATAAAATGCTGTGACAAGTTATTGTTCTTGCATTGATCTCATCTGTCATTTTAATAATATACAATTTAAAATCGAAAAATATAGAAAAGAAATCCAAATGAATTTGTAAACGCAAGCTAAGAAGAAAAAAAAATTGTAAAATGAAATACTATTATTTATTTTTTACTTGTTAGATTTTTTTTTGTCATGTTATTTGTTAAGGAACAAAACGACGAATTGTTTATCATATTTACACGTATCTTATGTTGCCTTACAATTAAGTGTATACAATATATTATAAATAATATGTATACACATAAATATTTGTACAATGCGTGACATTTTAATATGATACATGTGGATATTGTATATTTTTGTATAGGATGTTGTCTATAATATAACATTAAAAACAAAAACCTCTTATTTTCATTATATAATATCATAAAATATAGATATACATTATGTAATTATATTTGTATATAAGATAAAGATATATTATACCATTTAGTAGCACGTGCTTTATATATATTTAGTGATACATTTTTATTTCACAAAAGTTGAAGATTGTTTAGAGAAAATACAAAATAAATAAAAAAAAAATAAAATAAATAATGTTTTGCGAAAAAATGTGTTTATTTATTGTTGAATATTAAATCTATGCGACTGTCTGGTATTCTGTTCATGCGATAGATCATGCCAATATTTTTTGCATGTTCAGCTGGCATACTGATTTTGAAATTCTTAATTAACTAAAAATAATATCTTAATAATTTCTTAATATTTCATTAAATTTTATTTGATTAGTATTTTCATTTTACTTCAGACAGGAGTATTGTCATTTCCTGCATGGCGACATGTCTCCCTGGACACATTCTAGGCCCATGTCCAAAAGGTAATGAAGCATACGGATCAAACTTTTGGACGTTAGAATTCCTTAACCATCGACTGGGCTGATACTCTAATGGAGCTTTAAAGTATTTTTCTTTTGTTGATGTTAAAGAATTGAATGCCATCACTAATGTCTAGCGTTTAAGTATAATTTAATAATTTAAACTATGATTGTACTATATTTAAAATTATATCACTTTGGATTTACATTTGCTGGAATTTCGTAGCCACCAATGACAGTGGTTTTTGGAAGATATCTGGCATTTGCACCTGCAGTAGGGGACAGCCTTAGTGTTTCTTTTATGCAAGCCTTTATGTATGCATTTGTACCTTGTAAGACATCCTCCTCACAAGCCTTTTGCACGCTTTCATCTTGAGAAATATAATACAATGTCATTGCCAATGTGGTAGCAGTCTATATTAGAAATTAAGCAAATAAATAATATTATTTTTATATCAAAGTTCCAAAAACAAAAAAATACTGACAGCATCAATCCCGCCAAAAAATATTTCTAGCACAAGTAAATTTATATCAGTATTTGATAAATTGGAATTTGTATTTATAGCATTAATTAGAGCATTGTGTTCATGAGTCTGTTTCAGGAATTCGTCAACAAAACTGAAAATTCCACATTATATTAACTACTATTGGATGTGATCTATAGTATTAAATTACTTTTTACACGTGGAATGTGAGCTTTCTAGATTTCTATAGGCATTTGTTTTATAAAATTCCCATATAGGTGGTTCTTTCAGGGTGTTGTACAATCCGTCCATGAATTTATTTCCTGCTTCTACAAAACATTCGGACATGGCAGTATTTAAGCATTTTATTCTTAAGCCAGGCGAGACTATAGAAATTGCTGGGTGAAAAAAAAAATACACTTACAAATAATAATGATGATGCAAAATTGTAATAAAAGTGTAACTATTAATTACCCTCAACAGAAAATTTAGTTAAGTGGTAAAAAATGTCTTTCAAGCATTTATCTTTATTTCTGTTCAATTTTATATAATCAATGAAATCTACTGCTGCTTCTTTATGCTGAGGAATGTAACTTTCATAAATATTTTTTGACATTAAAGGAGCAATAGCTCTCCTTAGTCTATACCATTCGACACCATTTCTGCAATCAGATATTTATTTTAATTAAGAAAACAGATAAATCTATGAATGTTGAATTAATAGCAATTTAAAATTTCCCAACAGCATTTAAGAGGACGTGATACCCGCATATGTTGTCTCCGTCTTACAAGTGCATAACATAGAAAATTTTACGCTCAGCAAAACACTTGCAGCTCCGTTATTTTAAAAATTAGAATAAATTGACCTATTATAAAATCCGAAGGTAAGATTATTATCTAGATTATATATTATCTAATTAAAATATAATAAAAAGCTCATGAGGTGGTCTAGATAATAATCTTACCTTTAGATTTTATAAGAGGTCAATTCACTCTAATTTTTAAACTAACTGAGCTACACGTGTTCTGCTTTGCGTAGAATTTGCTATGTTACGCACTTGTAAGACAAAGACAACACATGCGGGTATCACATCCTCCTAAGTCACAATATTTAATATTCCATCAGCACGTATTTTTGTTGCGTTTCTACCATTTAAAATATTATTGTAATCAAACATTGTCTCTTATATACAAAACAAATCTTCTCTATATGTATAATAATTGTTTACACTTGTATAATATTTGTTTACATACCCTTGAACTCTAATTTCTAAATACAGTTCTGTGAAAAGAATTCATAATTGGGACCAAAAGTATAATCAAATATTTTTTTTTCATTATAAACTTGTTAAACCTTTAACTTGATTACTTGAAAGTTAAATAACAAAGTTGGACAGATCATTTTTAAAATTAAATTAACTAATTGTTATGTTATAAACCTTGATATTTAATATTATGTAGGTATAATATCATGATAAATTAGAACAACTTATAAGTCATACAGTTCTGAAAAAGTAATTATTTACTTAACAATTAATGTGGTAAAAACTATATTATAATACATTATTACAATTACCTACCTATATATTTTTAATTCTTTATAATGTTATACATGTATAGTCTATTCTTCTTACTCAGATACTAATCCTCCAGTGCCATATGGTTTTTTTCTGAGTAGGTTTAAAGCCGGAAATATGGGTCTTGCCGGATGCTTGCCTTCATGGGCAAACAATGTTTTGGCGTCTTCCACTCTTGTGGTGACAATCATTGTCGTGCCACCCAATATCAGTTTAAACACTGGGCCCAACATACGTTCTATGTCACCCATAGCTTCCGTCAGACGTTGAGAGTCATAAGGACCTTTTTTTGTTAAAAAAAAATTTAATTTATTCAGAATTCATAAAACAAGAAGGCAAATAAACCAATATAAATAATGCATACCGATTTTTGGAATGAACAAATGCGTGTGGCCCAGTAGAGGCCATCTTTTTGGCTCAGGTATACTACTAAACGGCTTGAACAGACGGAAAGTCATGACTACTGACTATTTATGGTCCAGGTAGACAGTGTACACAAAATCAAACTGGCCGTATACATTTAGTGGTATCGAGTTTAGTAATTTATCTGCATTCAATTTTTCAATAATATGGTAATTCATAGAAATCTGTTCAAAGTACATAATATATACGGTATGTACATACTATTAACATTTTTTATAACTTTCCTATGTAAATTACACCATTACACATGATACACGAATATTACCTTATTATTATAATATTTTATATTATGTTTATGTCTTATGTTCTGTAATGGCATGACTCGGAAAGTAGAACGACTGTATTTTCGTGCCTCGTTACGTTTAATAATATAATAAAGACATAAAGTATAATAATTAAACACGGACTATGGATATCATAATATTATAGATCACCAATCACAATATCATTCACATCGGATATTACTTCATTCGTATATCTAAAATCGTAATCTATTCTGTGGTAGTGTGGTTGTAGTAGTATACTAAGTTACTAAAAAGTAAATACTATAGTAATAATATACCTATAATACTACATAATATTTATCTTTCATCTAATATCATATAATTAAACGAATGCATTCATGTGAAATGTGTATCCGGGAATCGAGATTCGGATTTCGGGCCGTTGTCTGTTGTCCGTTGATAATAAAAAATGTTAAGTAAACAACTACAGGTAGTTGTTGTTATTTTGAAATGTCTCGTGCGACGTTGCTGGGCAGTGTGGTCGTTACGCTTCGATACCGTGCGACACTGACGTGACACCGGCAACGTCGCACCGTCGCGTCCGGGTCCGTCATCCATTTTGTTTACATATTATCGTCGTTTTCCACCATTTCAGCGCCGCCGACCACTGCAAACGGGGTCCTCTACGGCTCTACTCCAACTCCACCGGCTGCCGTTGACACGGCCCCTGCGCCAGCGTTTTGTCGTTTATTTTGTTAGTCGTTCTTTTTGTTTTTTTTTTTTTTCCACCGTCGTAATCTACGCAGTAGACCACGTTGACGACGATATCGCGTCGGGTTTACAGTTAGTCACGCAACGAACGAGTACCGGTTTTTAAAATTTTTCAAGTTTTCACATTCTTGTCGCCGCAGCAGGAGCACGAGCAAGACGTCTAGGTACGCCGCCCACACGATTCGCCGAAATATAATATTGAAACGTGAGTATTCACCGTCGACGTCGCACGGAAAAGCGACGATTACCCATAATATTAACAACGAATAACACGGTATTGCAACTCGATTTTACCGATTTAATCGTTGCTGGTAGGTATAGCATGGTTGGTCGCAGCAATCGACAAAGGGATGAACGTGTCGCCGCCGCCGCCGCTTGGTCTTCTGCGGGGCGGACATTTTTTTTTTTACCCGATTTCATAATGTCACTTCAGAATAGTGGTTTTCGTTTTCGAATCCCTTATAACTAAACCGCTACCCAATAAAATATATATTGATATTTTTACTGTTGTTTTTGTCTGTTGTCGCGAACAGAGATTTACGAGAAATGTTCCGTGTTCTGATGGCCTGAAAATTTTCGACGCGTGACAATCTGTTATTCTGCCCGTTCTGTTTACGCAAGTGATGCGAGACGTCATTTTTCCCCTCTATTCCGTTGATAACTTTTTGACAGTTTCGATTGATGCGCGTCAAATATCCCCCGAGTAGTTGCATAGGTATATTTATCGTGTTCGGCGAAAATTATGTGGGAAAATGCTTTGCATTTATGATATTAATGTAATACTTATTTGCATATTGGAGGAATAATGTATGGTAGATACCTACCAATATCAGTCAACAGAACCTAATATAATTAAAAAAAAAAAAAAAAAAACTTATAATTGTTGCATGACATTTACATTTTTTAAATTGTAATTTTTAAGTCCTATTTTCATTTGCATTGGTAATAATACGATAATTGTAATTAATAACATCTTGCGCTATTAAAAATCTTATAATGTATCACTTCAAAACAAGCTTCATAATTAGTTTAATAATTGGTTGGTAAAATCAATTTAAAGACTTAATTGTATAAAAGAATAAAAAATATCTTGTTGTTTTAGTAAACATTTAACAATACGTTATTTCAATTAATATTTTGAGGTTGAAATGTTTTATAATGTTAAATAATAAATTGTGCCCATCTACTACCTACCTATATGAATATACTTATAGTTTGTTTCTAAATTTGAAATGTTTTATTAGATAATGAGTTTTTTACAATTTGCAGTAAGTAATAGTACCTATAATCAAAACAATAAATCAACTACAAAAAGTTATACATATATAGGTGCCATTTTACCAAATTATTATAAAATATTATACATTTAATTACATAAAATGATAGGTATTAAGTGTGTATTTGTGTCTATTATGTATTGTGGCAAATAGCATTTGTAAAAATGTATATAAAGTTAGTACTAAATGCTATTATTTGTTAGTTGCATAATGAATCTATTAATATGACCATCATATTGACAACTTTAGTTTATTTTTTATTTATAAATAACATTGTTTATTTGTTATTATCCTTTCAGATCATTAGAAGAAACTAATATTCTTAAAATATTATTAATGTATAACGTTTTTCAAGGTTAATGTTTTGTTTTATCTCAGTTTTTGTCAGGCAATTGAAATTTTTTTTTATCAAATGGAATTGTGATAAAAACTAAAAATAGAACATTTATTAGAAAAATATTTTTCTCCTGGTATCTAACTCTTACCAGCCTAGTGTTATTGTCATAATTATAATGTTTATCATCGGTATTTTTTACAGGGACTTACATCTAAATTAACTGGTATTCATAAAACCTCTTAAACAATCAAACACATATAACTGATTCTTTTTCCAAATCTTTTATATTACAAATTTCATATGATATGCATATTTTCTATGTATGCTCAGGTACCTATTTACATTTTGTGGTAATAATTATGTTTAGATGAATAATAACAATATCTAGGTGTTAATTATTTAATATTTCTTACTATCAACTAATTTAACATTTATGCAATTAATTATGCTTAGTTTCATCATTCATTCATTGAGTAGTATTATTAATCAGTTATATTTTATGCTTTAAAAATTAGGTAAATAGTTTTCAAAATAAGTTTTTCCTGAACTAGTTAACACCCGTATTTTAATGCTTAAAACCATTCAATTCTTTATTTAAATTTTTTTAGCATACATCTAGGTACTATAAATCTGAATAGTTATTTTGGGCTCTGGTTTCACATTATTATAACTTTTATCTTTGGATACCCATTTTTTGCAATTTTTTTTTTGTTTTAACGTAATATGTAGTATGCATGCTGAAAATGATGGGGAAGTCAGATTCGGTTGGACTTCATTTTAAAATTATAGTATTTTCATATACATCCACCTTGACCATTTGCTCACTCAGACAATTAAAATCCACCACCAAATTTTTACTTAATCGTTTTCGACATGCTTAAATACATACGTTAATGCAAAGAGTATATAAACAAATATAGTGCTGGTATTAGAAATAAACCTATACCAATGTCTAATAAGAGTTTTTAATTGAAGTAGGTATTAGTTTTAAATGAAATTTCTATATTCAGTATTACATAATATTATTTAATTAGGTTCTGTAATTTCTCAATCTAAAATGCCTTTTATGTATCTACCTATTTAATATTTATTTATTATAGGTTTTTTTTATAAGTAGGTACTTGTATATACTTTATATTTTTCCTATTCAGTAGGTATTCAATATTTATCAACAAGTTAATTGTTAAATAATTTTTTTTTTGTGTTTGTAGTTGTCAAGACTTAAAGAAACATGTCTCATCGTGACTGGGATCAATCATGCAAAGTGTACATTGGTAATTTGGGCCAAAATGGTACTAAACATGAAATTGAAGCATCATTCACAAAGTATGGTCCATTGAAAAATACTTGGATTGCTCGAAATCCACCTGGCTTTGCTTTCGTTGAATTTGAAGATCCTAGGGATGCTGAAGATGCAGTCAGGGGACTTGACGGAACGTAAGTAAAAAAATATGATATAGTGAAATTGTTTCAAATACCTATAATAATAAGTTAAAATTTTTGTAGCCGCATCTGTGGAGTACGTGTGCGTGTTGAAATGTCTAGCAATAGACCTCGTGGTGGACGCGATGGTCGTGGTGGTGGTGGAGGGGGCGATCGCAGAGGCGGCGGCGGCGGAGGAGGTGGTGGATACAACAGAGGTCCTCCACGTTACAATGATAGGTATAATGACAGGTAACATTTTATTAATTTATTCTTCATGGAATTATTAACTTGGAATTTATGTTTTAATTTGAGTTTTGTTTGAACAGTGGGTTCAGTATACTTTTCAGATAATTTTTTAAACATTAAAAAACATTAATTAATTAATTATAATCTTTTCTTATAGAAAATAATTCAATACATTTTGAATTCCTGTTGATCATTAACAATTATGCTAATAATTTGACTTTTTTATTTCATTGATTTTTTGAAATTATATTTTTCATTTATTTCCTTGTCCTACCTTGTTCTGGTAAGTTTGTTTTTTAATATGAGGTTCACTTCTCTTAGGAAAATAATTTTTTTTGTTAATTTGTTTTTTTCTAATTGGGCTTTAATTGGATCTTTTTTATTTTTGGGATAATTTACAGGAAAAGGATCATTGGTTTTCGCCCATACTAAAAAAATTTATCATCCCATCTTATAAAAAAATCTCACACTGACAATATGACTTGACCAACAATTTTCGTACTTCGCTCCATCAATTCTACCGAATTGAAATACCGTAACGTGTTATTTAACATCATGCGGGTGGAAACAGCCTATTCTACACTATTCTACAATATTCTTCCAACGCCTCTACCCTACGATCAACTCTTCACAAGCACTTGTATGCTTTCTTGGCTGTTTTAACGTCTCCACTCACACTCTCCATCTAAACAACATATGGTATTATTTATTCTTTCATTGAAAATTGAGAGTTGTAAGTTAAAAGGTATTTAGTTTTTTGTTTTGTTTTTTTAAACAATTACCTATGACATGTTTTTTATAAGTATTTTTAATAGGAGCTGTGATAAGTAAGTATAATTAATATTCCCCTGTGAGGAATGGATATGGTTATAGTATGTGTTATTATTATGATATATAACTATTTAAATTATTTTAGATCACGATCACGATCTCCCAAACGTCGTGCACCGCCTTCACGGTCACGTTCAAGGAGCTACTCACCAAGACAACGTCGTACGTCACATTCCTAAGATAAACATTATAAACAACGATGATACAGGTTCCATTTAATATGAACTTTAGTACGCCCCAATTTATTATTGTTCCCTAAATATAAAACTTCAATATTTTCTGTTAGTATTCTACAGAAATCTTAATGATTTTTTTTTTTTTTTGTAATGATCTAATTTGTAATTTTTTTTTACTCGAGATCATTTGGTATTTCCAAAAGATCACATCAAATTTGATAGCTTTATAATAAGTTGACTTTTGTAAGTTATTTTTATTCATTGTACCTACCATTAGTTTGGTTTACTTAAAATATACAATACTCTTAGATAAATAATTTGACTATTTTTTAGTTTTATGGAATGTCTGTATTAGTCCTGAACTCCTGATACATAATTATTTATTACTTATCTAATGCTTCCTGAGTTCTTGACCATATTTAAAATTGTGCATACCTTTGAACAATTACCTAACGTAATTAGTGATTTATCTGTTAAAATATTTAAATAAATTAGCTATCAGATTTTAAAAAATGAAAATAAACATTCTGCGATCTAGGGTAAAGTAATCAAATAATAATGATATAATGATTAATTTTGGTAATGAACTAAAGACCAGTCATAAAATAATTAAATCCATTATTTAATTTACTAAGATTTTACTATTTACAAAATTATATTCTTATTATGAATTAAATAGGTGTTTAATAATGTATTAAAAAAATCAATATTAATTTAGGTATTGTTCATAATCATAGTAATGTAGTCTTTGTTAAATCAAAATTACAAGAACTATTCAAATTCAAAGCGAGTTAAATGTCTATTAAATTAGTTTTCTACATTCATTAACCAGTATATTAAGTAATTGTGTACTTTTTAAGGGTGTTGACCAGTTGCCCTAAACGGCTGTTTAAAAAATTTACAGATTGCCTTCAACGTATTTATTATAAAATAATAATACATTAATGCCGATTACAGAACAAATACAATATTAATAATAAGTTATTATTACAACTAGCATAATTTATAAATTTTAACACATTTACCATTTTTTTAAATTTCCAAAACCGGCCAATTTAACTTACTTTATTTATTACTACTATGGCAGTAATGAATTTGTAACTGTTATATCAGTAGTGTGTACGTACATAGAAATTGCTATGTAACGCTATAGGTACGACTTATATTGTTCTGTGATTACTCAACGCATTATACATTATGTACTGTGAATCAGCTTATTGGTGTAAAATAAACGACAAATGAACTAATAGACCAAAAATCTTAAAATAGAACATTTATTATTAAATATTATAATTTCCCTTGAAATATATCAGTGCCCCAATATCTAAAGCAACGCTGCAGTTTATTGTCCTCTATCATTTGATACCATTGAAAATATTACTGCTATAGCTGTACTGCCATAATATACAATTCTTCTATTTACTGCTATTGTCCGTCAATGTGTTAACATTATCTCATTTTTTTGATTTTGAGAAATATCGTATGCTACTTGTTATAAATATTGCATTAGTTTTATAATAGGATTTTTTTTTTTTATATATTTACATAACATTTATAATTTATATTATCTTACCTATTTTACATTCCGGTGTGGTATTATAATTTTCTATATAATATGTTGAGATCAACTAGTGTATTTTTCACAAGGGATTTTGAGAATTAGTATAAAAATGATGACTTTTAGGGAATATGACCCTATTTAAATCTGGATATGCATAATATTGGAGCAATCTTGTTCACTGTGTCAGTAATATTATCCAATAGCCATCTGGGTAATTTGTGTACATTTTTTCCCATTTGAATGTAGTAAAATAAATAACTGTTAAGACCATTCAAGTGCCAACAACATTTTTAATATGATGGGATTACAATTTGGTCAACAAATATTTCTGTTGTTGAAATAAACTTTAAAGGTTAATTGAATATATAATAAATATATATTATATGAATGGTGTAGGTATTGATGTCTTACAAAAGATATTAAATGTATTGGTGCATGGTACCATGGATAAATAAAAAAAAAATAGTAAATTAATAGATATTAATAATATATATTTATTTTGTACAGTAAATAGGTTATAGACAAATGATATGTGTGTTGAAAAATAAATTGTTTTTGGTTAATTAAACAATGGCAGTTATATATATTTAATCACAAGTATTTCTTTTGAGAGTGAAGGTAAACATTTCTTACAAATAAGTGGAAAATTATCAATTAAGATAAATACATTGGTATATTATATATTATATACATTTTATTAATGTTATACTATGCTTATTGCTTAGTAGTCTTAATTCTAATTTTTACACAAAATTATAGTTTAATGGATAATTAAAAATACCTATATAGTATGAGTAGGTAAAAGAAGACAATATTAAATAAAAACGTGGAGGAACTGAGGTTTCACACAGGTTAAAATCTTAAATGTTATTGTCGTAACTGGACTACGGAGCTGTCATTTGTTTAAATTTTTCTGGTTTTACGTTTATATTGCTTATTTTTGTCTTTATGTCGTTTACATAACGAGATTTATTACCTGAAAATTAAAATTCGTTCATCTTAAATTTGGTAATTGTAGGTATTGTTTTATTAAAATCAATAACTGCTTGCATATAAACCTGGATTGAAGAAAATTTTTTCCAAGCCGATTATGGGCGATTCGTAGAGTAATGTCAAACAGAAAGCCGCCAGGAACGATAAGGTGATGTCTCCAAGCGACAACCACACCTACAATGACAATAACAATAATAATTTCAAAGCTAGTTTTAAAATATCTTCAGACTTCAGGTCAAATATAATATAATAATAATTATCAGTAATATTTACCAGGTTATAGATGGACGCGTGAAACGGTGTCCGAATGGAGCCGACTGTATACAACTGGAGTCCACCGTGGCACAAGAATGCGCAGTAAGTCAACCGACTCAGCGTTATTACTGGTTTCCAGCAAAGGATGGGTTCAATAAAACCTATTGTACATATAATAAGCTGACTTATTAGAAAACTAATAATTAATAACCATAGCTTCTGCTATGATCCAAAGTGGCAATGATAGGTATACATTTTGTCGGGTAAACACTAAATATCACTTGAAGGTATTGTTTTTACCTCCGTTGCCGGTGGACACTGCGATGATTGTCCAACTGACGCCTGCTGCCCACGTGATGCGGTATAGTGCGCCGTATAGAGCGGCAACAAAAGCGTCGTACTTGTAGTTGGGCTTGTAGAACCACCAGGCCGAGAACAGAGTGCCGAATATGAGGACTATCGAAACGATCCAACTCGACCATACCACGTACTGATTGATAAGCAGTACAAACAAAGCATTTTAATAATATTAACACTATTGTCATTTACAACCAATAACTAATAAGTGAAAGTTATATAATATATTATACGTAAACCGAAGTAGGTACGTCTTATTGGAAGGACGATGGGCACAATGATGACGATTCATCGGAATAATTAATGGATGGTGCTCAGGATAAGGTCGATACCTAATTTTGGCCATTTTTCGATTATTAAACCATTTGTCTTTAGATAATGACATTCTACCTACTCAGTTCTTACTACAAAATACATAATATCAATTATTAAGAAGGGCGCTTACATCAAATTGTTTTATAGCTATCGTTTACAGCACAAAGTTAGATCAATGATAACATGTAATAAAATAATTTTCTTGATATATTTCATATATTATTATATGTGTTTTAGAAAACATAGCACCAACATTTTTCAAAAAAATTCTATAGTACCTAATTATAAACATTTAAATGTTAGATGACAGGAGTGATGTAGGTACCCGTGAGTGGCGCAAGGACACTCCGCAAAATGTTGGTGCACTTCAACACAGCTCATCAAAACTTTTAAAACTTTTAATACTTATAACTAATTATAACTATACTGTCTTCCTAGTTCACAAATGCTTAGAAAAAAATTTTGCTGTGGAATAGGAAATTCAAAACACATGTTTTATAATTGAACAAGTACCTATAACGATAAAAATTATTAAATAATATTATTATTTGTACAACAATATTGTGTTGTAATAAAATATAACTAAGTACATTAAAATAAATTGCTTTTAAACACCTAGCTTGCCCGAAAAAATGTATTATAATTTTGTGTGATATTATAAGTATTCTATATTATGGTAGGTACAATGTACGTATTGATATAAAATGACGCTACGTGTGCCCAGCATGACCTCAGCATGTTTTGTTTGTATCCACTAATTTTTATAATTTTTTTTATATTTTATATTTAATCACCTATACATTTTGAATTTCACTTCAAAATATTCCGACAAGAAAATTATTAGAAAATGCAAATAAAATTCCATCAACAAAATGATTATCGATTTCATCGGTGGCTAGGTAATTGTGATAAGAATAATTTTTTATAAAATTTATCTCAACACAGCTATTTTAATACAATTTAAGTTTATTTTTATGATTTGTAACAAGCATAATGTGCTAAATATCGTCTATAGAGGGAGATTTTTTGGTTGTTATTAATCTAAGCAAATTTCTTAAAAAAAACAAAATGTTCCTTTCTGTGAGATCGTTATTCGCCCAGTAAGTTATACATTCCTATGTAGCATGTATATTGTAGACTTTAGAGACATTTAAGATAATGTGAAAACGACTGACAACTACATATCTACAGCTAGGGGTTTGTTACTCTTGTCCGTGTGCCTATAAACAAAATAGTATAGGTATATGTCATCACGATGAATATGTACGCACTTTGTTGATTTTGTAGGACGTATTTTTCATCTTGTGCCGTACCAAGCCCGTCATCATGCCGACATAGTACGGAGTGGCTCTCGTGTGCGTCGGTATGTAGAGGCTGCGGAATGTTTTGTTGGCGATGGGATTTCGTAGTGTCTTGATGTGCACCAACAGGAAGGCGTCCAGTTTCCCCGAATACGTGACGAAGAAAGTAGTGAAAATCGATGCGGCCAATATGAGTGCCAGCACAGAGTTTCCGATTTTCGGTCTGTGGTACAAAAGACTGACGATGATCGGGGCTGTCAGGAACAAGTGCGTGTCACATGCGATGTACCAAGACTGTATCATGCACTGCGTGGTGAACGAGGTAAAAATTAATTTTTCATACCGTAGGTCAATCGTCAATATATACGCATAATAAATAATAATAATAATAATAATATAAAATATACATAAACATAATATTATATAGGTATATCTATAGGTGTTATGTACGGCTGGAGATTGGGAGATATGGATTAGCCCGCTGTAGCTCAATTGGTTCCTGCTTGAAAAAGTATTTTATTAGAGTGAGAAGAATTGGTTACTGCTTTTCGCAGTAAGATACTAAGATGGCCAAGTACCCAAATTTGTATTCTTGTTTTTACAGTCTCTATTAGAACTGCCAATTTAGAAGTATTAATAATAGGAAGTTAAAAAATAAAATAATAGTTAATAAACTGAATTAAAAATGTAATATTGTTGAGGTGATAATTTGAAGCAAAATGTCTTTAAATATTTTAACCTTGTACATTTTCATTAACGTAGTCCGTCATCGAATTTTTCAAGTATGATTTTATTTATAAAAAATTGCGCTTAAAATTGAAAATTTGATAGTAAAGTTTGGTAAGATAACTAAACAGAAACGGGAATCAATTCAGCTCATCTAATAAAATATATTTTTAAACGGGAAGCGAGAACCAATTCAGTACCAGCTGGTACCACATGTGCACACTAGCACAGTCCTACTCTAATAATTCCAAGCCCACGAAAATAAATAATTTTCACGTTCAACTAATATTATTATTTAATAATAAATTATGTAATATTGGAATTATATGTTGTATTGTTAATTTAAAATTATTATTCTATTTGGCCTGTTTTCGAAGTTAATGGTTTTATCTTTGATCGACCCATCTCATCCAAGAAAAAAAAATATTTTATTTATTATTGAAGATATTCAATAAAGTCACGGTGAATCAGAATACAGATTGAAACATTATAACAGTGAGGTTTTGTGAATGTTTGCCTACCTATTTAAATTTATAAAAAAATCAAGCCCTTAAAATATTTCTAAATATCCGCAAATGGTTATCAACTATACAGTTTTACTTTTTTGTACACTGACCAATTTTTGCGGTTTAATATAGTTGTTTATGTAGAGTATGTTGGTCCACCAGCTTTCGTGGCACCTCTCTACTTCCAAGCCCACTTTCTCGTTCCACAGAGGTCCTGATCCTATTTTTATAAACATCGTACAGTAAAATCCAATCACTATTGCGTAAACTGGTGTCAACCTATCAAGTAAATAATATTTTTGCTTAGTTATTAACATTTACACTGTTCATTCTTTATTATATCGATAATTATTGTTATTACCTCACATAACGGTGTATGTAAAAAAGTGGTATTTGAAAAGCTTTTGGGTTCTTTTGGATGTGTTCCAATAGTAAGTAACATGCAAGGAAGCCACTTATTATGAAAAATGTATCCACTAGTATGGGTCCGTTAAGTATGACCATGGCTTCAAGTTTGCTATAAAACTAAACCAAAAGGCAAAAATCATGTTTTAGTTTTACATAATATTTATTTTTTTCGTGGTCCTCTTGTGGTTGGTATATAGATGGTAAATATATATCCATAGGAAATTATCTCTGTACGGGGTTCAAATAATTGTAGGCTTTTTTCATATAGACATTAATTTTGGGGAATGTATAATGTAGTAATATGTATGATATAGTGTCAAAATGTCAAATATTGCTATTGTTAGCTACATTGTAATTATTGTGCGGTACCTATATTCTCAATTCGGTTATTGTAATTTGAAAATAGAGAAAATATAATTTTCAAATTACAATAACTTTCAGCAGTGTTCAATTTTTAATCTTGAGCAGCGCGCATTGATACATTTGAAATTTTAAACATGTATATTACAGTTATTATTATTATTATCATCGTTTTTTAAGACATGCGATAATCAATCAGAACACCATTTGAACTTTTGTACATAATTATATTAGTTAATTCTAATGACGAACAAACCGTTACAGTTATTGCACTGTATTTGTAGGTATTTAAGAACCTGCAGAGTTCTTTAAAATGTCGAGTATGGCACAAGTGTACCTACCATTATTGCAATATAAGAACTTTTATAGGTCATCATTACTATACATCATAATTTATAAACATTAAATCATTTTCAATTAACATAATTTATTGATAGATATAGTTTATATAAATTATATCCATGTGAAAAAACGCAATAGATATAAAATGTCTATACCTAATATTATAATTATTTGATAATTAGGAATTATAAATCGTTTACTTACGTATTCAATAAAATTGGTGTTCATTATTGGCGAGCCTAAAGAGAACATAAAACGATGCCCTACAATAATGAAACACATCGATATAAATTTCAGTCCATGAATGCATTCTAGGTTGTCTGATGTCTTTGGGAAAGTAAGCAACTTGCGGACGTTTTTCGATAATGAAAACGACTGGAGTATGAGATGTTTTTTCGATTTTTCTGTAATATGGATAACAAATAACAATTCAGCGTATTTGGTACATACCTACTACTTACATACAAATATTATTTTACAGGGACTTACCGGAAAACTTAAAATGCTCGAATGAAGACATTGAAGTAAACAAGTCATAATAGGTACTCATACTAATGAAAACTAAGGAGACTCCAATTATTGACCTGAACAAATAATAACAATCTCTGTAAAATTAAAGTAGAATATTTTCGTACTTGCGTCATATTATAGTCATCAACTGATCAACTAATCCCTCACAATAGTTGGACATAAAATTAATTCGTCATTATATCTGTTCTATATTCGATTTTCACGGATAATCCCCTACACAATATTATCCAGGCGTGTTAATAATAAATTCAAAACTGACAAGTGCGTTAATTCATATCAAGCTGAAAACTATTGCGTATGGTTTACCAACTAATCAGAGGATATCCGAATGTTTTTAAATTACCGAAAATAAAACAAATCTGTGCAATGAAATTATTGTAATAGCAGGGGCCACAAAATCGCAGCCGAGACGTAGAGGTTTTTTCCGTTTAGTTGGCTGCATGGTTAAAAAAGATTAAGCCAAGCTAGTGCGTACTTAATAGCTATTAATAATTATTTTAACACGATTAATAAAGTCCGAAAAATAACGACTTTGCATTTTTTTTTTAAATATTATAAGAAGATTTTTTTATACCTCTAAACACATGGGTGCATTAGCGACGAACAAGAAAAGTACAATATAAACCGCAGCATTAATTTATCAGCGATTTATCGTTTCTGCAAAGAATGTAATAACAATATATATCATGTACATTATACACAGTTATTCAGAACGGAACGGAGAACCAGCAGCTGATTCAGTGTAACTGTGGGCATTTGGTAATGATACGCGTAGGGGATTGAAAATGGTGATTTTCCGTCACAATATGTCGATCACACTTGCGATGTATAGGAATATAGACGAACGTCATCCTGAAAACAGATTTAAATTTGTTTTGGACTTAACTGGGAATGGACTTTCCCATATTTTCGTTTCTCTTGCCTTAAGCTTACCAATAAATTATATATTTGAAATGTAATAGCTACAATTTGTCCAATTTATTTTAGTGTAACTTGAAAATAAATAAAAGATGCGGAAAAGTCGATATCAAAGTAGACTTCAAAAACAATTCAAATCTGTTATCACAATATTCGTATTGCGTTTATTGGACTTTTAATAGAACACATTTAATTTCCTACATAGTACATAGCCTTGTTTAAACGTAGGCGACAAACAGCCACTTGCGATTGCCATAAAAAAAAATATAGATAATAATTATTAATACAACAATAATAATAATTAATAGAATATAATATAATAATATTATACACGTATATGAGTGATACGTCATTTAAGAGAAACAAATATTTTGTGTTTCTCTGATAAGACAGTGTCCTAAAATCATGTAAAAAAAACTACACATTTGATGATCGTATCCTGTCAGATATCCTATACCCTATACCAACTCGTCCGTGCAGGTTACCTTGCGTCGCATTAAAAACACAATATTATAATAATATTATTTATGTAATATTTTATCAATGGCACGTACAAAAATGTATAATCTCCCCAGGTCAACTGTAATGCAGTATTCGTCTGACACTTGACGGTCCCGACGCTGGTCGTTATTTTTTTCTGATGGATATCCCGCAGGATACCTTCCATGTGTTTCGACACGTCTCCACTGTTGCACGTGTGTGGTACACAGTAAGCTATGTAAATTCGGTTCCGCATACTTTTGTTCGGGTCGAATGCTAATTCCTGAAAAAAGCACGGGAAACGGGAGATATAATATTTTGTTTGACCGATCGAAAGCTCTTTATTGTACGGAAAAAAATCGTATCGTATATTGTATAGGTAGACATATACGCCATATGGGTACAGCTAAAACGGAATACATTCGTTAAATTTTAAATTCGTTTTTTAATGTGTAATTGTTTTTGACTTTTGAATACCTACCTACGCGTTTATCCTAAGAAAAAAATAAATAGTTGATTTCTTGACTTACCTGCAGTGTATCCCACGAGGATTCATTAAAAACGTGTTTACGTGATCTAAATTTGGAATGAGCTACGGGATTTATTTCGATTTCTACCAGACAGTATTGTCCTTGTATATAATCATCACGCTCAAATACTTCGACTTCGACGCACTCGTCAAAGTTCCCAAGATTGTACGTAGATCCGTCAAACCAACCAGTCGGTATAAATTTAGCAGACGCGTCAAACACTAAAAGTAAATAGTAAACATATGGTATAAAGGTCAATAGTATAATTTAAATATTTTAGCAATATCCTCCATGTAAATTATGTGTTTATTATTTGAAAATAATTCGTGATGTAATAGTTACGTCGTAGGCACACGCAAGTATACGCATTAATGCATTATACCCTGCAGTGGCAGCCTTATTATATTTGTATAGAATTTAAACGTAAACGTCATATAGTCGTGTATACTATTGTATTACCTATATCGATTATCGAAACAATTTGGTTTTATTTATTATCCTATGATTTATTTATGAGATGAGCTTATACTATATTATTTCCTTGTACAAAGAAATAATAGCTAACGTGATCATAATAATATACAGAAAGTCAATATCGACATGACGCATTCTTCTGTCACGTATGTAGGTAATGAAATATTATTTTAGCAAACAGTCTGTAATCTATTTATGGTAGGCCCGGTCGCGGTGTTGCGTTTATGGTGGTGACGAGGGTGATATATCATCCCCCGGAGCTTGTTTTTTTTACTCGTGTGAAATTAAATAATATTTTGAAACTCGACAACTGCCAATTTTATTATTACGTTACCATAGTGGTTTTTTATGTAGGTGTAACACCACAATCTATATCAGGGGTGGCCAGACAGTCGATCTTGGACGATTTCTAAGTCGATCCCCATTGTTAGAATTTATTAATTATTCTTATATATTTGCAATTTAGTAGATACACTTATTAAATACATATGTTTTGGATTAACCTGTTAGTGTGAAATGGCATTTTCTCACATGAAAGTTATAATTTATAGAAGCTGAGTAGGTTAGTTTTAGACTTTAGCACAGCGTCTTCGCTTGGTCATGATGTGCAATGACATGCTTCTACATGAACAGTAAAATGTTAATACATTTTTAAATTACTTAA
>WHPZ01562453.1:0-18977 GCA_016617965.1 Macrosiphum rosae
CTTCATTCATAGTTGATCTTAGATAGCTTTTCAACCTTAAAAAGGTTGAAAAAGATCTCTCTGGAGTGGTTGTAGATACTGGCAATGTACAAAACTACAAAATATTGTAAAAAATAAAAAATAATTAATTAAAAAATGAATTTGGTATTTTTCAACCATTTTCGGTACCCAACTAATAAAAATAATCACGATATTTATTGAAAATGTTGATAACTATAGCTTCGAAAATTTTTTATAAAATCCGTAAAATCGTATGATAAAATTTGTTTTTTAATCATGTAAAAACTGCGCAACATTTAACATGTACGAGACACGAGTCAATGGGGGGGTCCGGCCCCATGAACCCCCCGTAAATACTGGAGTCATTTGGTTATTTGAAGTATCTCTGTAAGCATTTCCTATTTTCCTAAAAGTGAAGAGTTTGAGGAAAAAATTTTGTTTTTAACATTATATTAACCGTTTTCATAGTCCGAGAGCTCGGCAAAATCGATTTTCGAACATCATTATTCATTACACAATTTTGGTTGATAACAGACTGAATTGCATTCCATAGTTACCGTTTATTAGGTTTATTAAATTATACATAGCTTGTCTCGGGTTGTAACAGTTGTGGTTTTACGGGAAGGGGGATGAGTGGGTAGCCCCTTCCTTGGCCTGTGTAAATGTGTTAATACTTAGTAACTCTAATATATAGACACCATATTCACCAAGACATATATTATGTTGACATATTTTATTATAAATACAAATTATTTCTTATAGGTAAAGCTACCAGCTGGCACACAGTATATTATAAATATTTATAAAACCCGTCATAAAATTACTTCACATGTAGGTACACCCCTGACCCTGAGGAATCTTTAGATATTATTATGTATTATATTAAATGGAGGTATTGTATTTGTATGGCTGGCGTATAGACGTATAGTCGTAGGTAATCCGAATAAGGGCAATATTTCATTTTTGGTAAAACACTAACAATAACATTGTTAATAAGAATTGCAAACTAATAACGCATGAAAATATCATTAATACTTATTAGGTCAGAATATTTCCGTTCGTACCCCTTTCAAAGCATACCAGTTCAACAGGAATGAAATCATCCGTCGAGCTTTGAATATATCATCCATCCAGGACGAATTAAAAAGTTTAAAAACAAAAAGTTTGCTAACAAACATGTGAAAAACCTGAACTATACCCCAATGCAGCTGTTAGGTAAACAACTTTTTTACAACTCGCAAGACATCGTAAGACTCGCCTCAAACACCCGAAGCTATACGACTTAGTTTAAGTGAATTAGACTGAGGAAAGGGGCTATCTCATTGGAGGCACAAATCCAAACATGTTCATAAATATTTAAGTTTTAATTATTATTATTATTATAATATATTATAATTTATAACTTATAAATTATCGTATGGAATTCACCCACAATGTATTGTATTATTATAAAGACTTTTGCAGGTCGTTTAAATAAAGATGCCAAAGGCAGTAAAAAAAAAAAATATTTATTACTAATAAGTTATTAGATACCGTATTTGTACTGTGTCGTCTGGATCTCGGAAAAAAAAAAATTTGTCTGCTAGTTTGTATGGCCGGAGTACCTGATAGAATACTATAGATACTAACAGGTCTTCCTTCTAAATTCTTCTATTGGCAGTCGAGGCGCCGCTTTTGATTTCTACAAAACAATATAGTACCTACCTGAGAGAATATATTTTTTATCCGCATACCGACCGAAGTCCGTAGCAGAATCGCCGACGGCAGCGATTACTTCTCATTTTATCTCAAACGAAACTCATAAACAACTGGGAAAACGAGTCTAAACACTCGTATTATATATCGTCATATTTTATACTATATATATTATGTTCCTATCGTTTTAAATAATATACACCTATTGAATCTTGATATTGTGGAGAATCACCCTGCATATATAGTGTATACATAGAGTACATTATATTTATTTTAATGTATAGGTAACTCATGTGATATGTGGATGTGGCACAGAGAAAATGGTGTCTTGCATACAATGATGTAGGCTCAGAATCCAGAAATTATAGTATTGTTCAAAAATGTTATTAAATTTAAAATCGAAATGTATACGGTTAAAAATACATTAAATTATTTATGTATATGTATATATATTTATACATCGAGAGAGGACCCAATTCAAAAAATAGGGTGGTCGGAGGAGAGCAATTTATAATTATTTCACAAAGTAGACATTTTGTGATTATTGTACAGCATCATTGTCAACTTTACTGTTAGGTATAATATATATAGAATTGTACAGAAAGACGGTAGGTATCTTTTATGTATATCATACATTTTACTGCGAAGGTCAAGGGATGTAAATACGACGAAAAACGAATAATATCCAACTATTTATATATTTACCGACTATATTAATTGTAATTTACTGTATAGTCTTTTTGAAATTTAAATTGTGTGTAATATCTAATAGTAATAATATAAAAGTGATGAACACGATGTTTTTTTGTTTTCTCGACAACGAGGAGTGCAGGAAAGAATGAAATTCAAGACAACTGTCAAGAACCACGCAATACGTATATTTATCGTAATGTTCTTTTCTTTGTATCGTAGTAATAAGATCACATTTAATTCGGTGAAATATATTATTTACTATGTGGTAGAAAATATACGTCGGAAGTGCAATAATAATTATTACAATATGCGTGGACACAGAAATAATATATACGCGTTTTATAATCACAATATATTTTTACACTACTCGACTTTTTTTTTTGACAATGTCGATTCTCCGTGAAGATTGCGCCATTTCCTTTTTAAGAGGAGCATAATTATTATATTATCGGCAACACGCACAGTAAAAAATTACATTCTGCGTATCATCGCTGTACATAATATTATAATACTGCTGCGACATACAAGTGGGCGACACCCGTTATTCCTGATCTACGCTTGCAAACCGACTTAATATACTTATGTATTAAATATTGCAGCTAGAGTTTCACGAAATCTTGTTTTATTTATTTATTTAACGATTTGACAGCAACAGGGATCACTATACACATTCCATATATAGGAAATAGTTTGATACACTGATATTAAATCCACTTATTCGCACATATACAAAAACCTTAGGACATGATATTTCTATTTAATAGTATACATTCGTTACAAAACGTAGGTAGGTATGTAAATAAAATATCGGAATATTTTGAAACCAATTTTTTGATATATAATTATGGAAGCTTCAATTAACTTTTTTAGACACAATAATTTATATTGGGTTACAAAATAAAAAAAACTTCAATATAATAAAACCTAAAGGTATAATAATGAATGGGTAACACTTAATTATAGGTAGGTTTTATATAAAATATATACATTATTCTTGTTAGTTGAGGTGTGGAAGAAAAGAGTTTTTACCAGTCGAGTCTTGACAGTCATGATTATTATGCATTTATGCAAATATCAATGCGTTCAAATCACTGGTGTTATCTACCACGCATCACAGTCTAATAGTTCATACTTCATATCATTACAATGGGAATATTAAAAAAAGTAGTATAAAAATCAAATTATTTTGCAGGTCTGTTATATATATTAATATTATTAATTGATAAATTAATGATTCATTTGAAAAATATTTTTTATTACTTATAACTAAAAAAAAAAACAATTCCCTTTTTATTATCGAACGATCATATTATAATATATGACATTTTTGCTCATAAACATTTTTAATCGTTAATATTTTAAATTAGGCATCTTTTATATTTTAAGTCCACCACAGTTCAAACAAGAAATACATTCATCTCACCGCTCAGAATCTAAAAGTTATAGACATAGGTATGTCGTATGTGTAATTGTGTAAAAATTATATTGTCGTCTACTAATAAAATACAAATATTTCTGACTTGATTGGTTACTGGGTACTCCACTGAGTCGCGGACGTATGGAAATCAATGAATTTCATGAAGTTAGTTTTTGATTAATGATTGGGTATATACTTGATATTATACTGCGTATTTTGCACACACTTTATCTGATCTTTCCTAAGAATATTTCTACACGTTCATTGAGTGGGAACGGTAGCGAAGTCATTAAAATTCATGGCTACGAATTTACTAGTTATGGTTTGAGTGGGTCATATTGTCATTTCCACTCAATATAATGTACTTTGACAAATTTTACAAATAGCTTTATTTAAAGAGTTTCCCGTCAGTAATTTGCGAGATATGACAATGATGAATGATAGATAAATTATAGTCCAAGAGGAAACCCAACCTACCTTTAACTTGCACATATAAGTACGTAACACATGCCAGTTGACAGTTGCTTTGGTGGTATTTTATATGTAAAACAAAACTAAATAACAGATTGGCATGTGTATAATATATAGTATGTTTTAATGTTTATATATAGTACTAGGTACTGTATATATATATATTATTAAAAAAAACCCATTGGATGTGGCTATTGGGTACAAAGATTTAGGAAAAATAATTTTTTTATACATGATTGAGAGGCGTTTAGACAGTTAAACAGTTTAGCCACTAAACTTAATAGTTAATACTATTAACGAAATTTAGTCAACATTATGATTACATCATAGTTGAAATATACAGTTTATTATATTGCATATTGACTCGGATGCGGGTTATCATCAGAAACAAAATGGCTGCGTAAAGGGAAATCACAAATATCAATTTTTCTTATCATAAAAAACACGCTGGTAAAAACTAACAAATTCAAAATTCCCACGCATGTATACTTGATTGTTAGTGGCCCTCTTTACGCTGCCATTTTTGTTTTTATCATCAAATATTTGATTGAGAAAGGGTATAAATGCAATGACCTTGTATATTTCAACCATATTTTTTTCTATTTAATACACTGACATTAAGACTTAAGTCATTAAGAGAACGCTACAATCGCATAGGTATATTGTCTGTCTTATATACCGTAATATTACTACAGAAACTAAGATTATTATTAGGTATAAGTAGGTACTAAAAACTCATTTTTAATTAATTTTAAGATAACACAAAATTTGGTCACTTATGGATAACGATAGAGTTGCTGGGCCATGCAAATACATGATAATTATATGCTAAATATTGGACTGAGAATTAATTTCAAAAAACTATTTTTGATAGGCTTGGAAGGGGAGTTGCAGACACTTCTATACAGCTCCCCGCCTGGTTTTTAATACCTTGCCTAAATGAAAAGCATCTAAATTACAAAAGTTAGCATGCAAATACATGCTAAATATTTTCCAAAAAAAATTTAGCTGGGGACACGTAAGTATAGTAAGTACATACGTAACGAACTTATTTAATTTTTACCTATAATTGGCTATTAGATGCTTTCCGTTTTCTTAATATTATAACCTATATATATTGTTTATTCTACAAAATGTATGCTTCGATTTTCAATTTTGGTATCTTTTCTGGTGGAAAAGTGAATTTATGTGGTGCATTCAAGAGCCGAAATTCCGAATAATTTTCAAAAGCGCTGGAAAAAACAAAAAAAAAATATAATGAAAACGGGAATTTGATTTATTACTTTAATCACAATAATATCATAAAAATATATAGATATACTTAGTGACATTATAGGCTGACAAACCGTCCGCATTTTCAGAATCGTTTTATGTACCTAAATACAATAATTTTATATCATCGAATTTAAATTGAACACATACATTACATTGACACCGTTATATAACGTACAGCAGAGCGTTACCTACTTGTTTTTGTTTTTGAACGGTCGCAGAAATAAAAATATAATATTCGCCATTTTTTTTTCAGCCCGTGTCTATATTATTATTCAGTATATTTTATAAACCCAATCGATCACTGACTATATAGAAATATATTACACATTTACAAAATGATATCCACAGACGATAAGCCGATAAGCATAATAATTAGTCAATAAGCCGGTGTTGGGTTGAAATAATATGCGTATTATTGGTTTTCGTATAGTATTACTCGGCTTCCGGGACATTTACGGGGGATACGGATAAAATAAAATCAGCGTGGTTTCTCCACGCACTAAGGCACCACATGACGTGATTAATCGGAATACGTGTAGGATCGATTCACACATTATTCGGAGGTTGGACGAGAACAATCGGAGTAGGAGGACGAGTTATGTGTTGCCTCATTAATGTATATGTTGTTGCATGCGTCTATATATTATATTATGCATAAGACTTTTCGGGTCCGGTTGTCGGTCCGACATTGTCTTTGCCCCTCGGTGGCGTCGCCCACTCGAGTTGATTTCGTCGGGTCTGCGACGGTAAAAAGTTAGGCGGAAAATAGAATTTGTCGAAAATCGTACAGTTATCAGATTGTTGTAGCGGTGAGACAGAAAATTTGAGCGAAAACAAATTTTCAACTTTATTAAGCACCACGAGAGCGCTGCAGTGAGTGCTGCAGTCTTATCATATGATGGCTATTTATAGTACTTACTATTTATATAATGTTATACTATATTGCTATATACCTAATGTATAGTATTATATCTTTTTATCGGCTCCATTTTATATTAGCAACAAAATGTTGTGTGCAAATCGAAATTCGAAATTGTATTTATAGTACCTGTCCAAACCTAAAACCAATAACGATGCATTAACCATTAGGTTGAATGCTTGTTTAGGCTGTTTGTTATTATATTTAGGTTTAAGTACGAAAGGAAGTACTTACATGCAGGGGCGTGCTCACGGGGGGGATGAGGGTGTCATATCCCCCCTCCCCCCATAGGAAAAAGCTGAGCACGCCACTGCTTACCTGATGATGTATGATGTATGACGTAGCCGTAGCCCGTCTCTCTTCCATAAAACACTTCAACCACGGTGCACTTGCTATAGTAAACCAGCAGCAATTCATTATACAGACATCGTCATTATAATATTTGTCTCTATTTATACATGTAAACAATAATAATAATGCAGCCTTGGGATAATAGTTCACTACTACTCGTATTTTTCATTATTTAAAGTCACCATAAATGTCAACAGTGAAAATAGTGTTTCATTAATGAACCAAGTGACATATTTATTTATCTAAAGTCAATCTTAAGCTGGGTATATTATCATAATAGATACATGTATTCAGATGAAATAGTGTTTAAAAATGTATCTACTTATTTTCAGAGACCAAATGACTTAATATCAATAAATTATTATAATTAAATTTTACGAAATTTTTAATACCTACATACTTACTATGTTACCTATACAAATAATAATTATAATAATTTATATTATAACTATTTTATACTTACAAATTTGTATGCACAACAACATTTTTTTAACTTATTAAAGTGAATGACATTTAATTTTTAAGAGTTATTTAAACGTTAATGTTTTGTTTTTTTATACTCGTATACATAAATATACAAAACTTAACAAAAGTATTAACCTATTTTAATTTTTAAATTTTGTACGAAGCAAAAGACTTATTATTGGGTTTTTAATACCTATGTATTTTATTTGTTTCAACACTTTTTGAGTAAATACTGAAACTTAAGTTTCATGCAGCATCTGCATACCTATATACTATATCTACTATCTAATGTATAAATTAAAAATGTAGCTGAAAATAATCCTAAAACTATCATTTTTTAAATTTCCCATAAAAGTTTTAAGAAAATTGTGAAACCCATATAAAAACTCCCGTAAAGAAATTTTAGCAATTAACCATATATTAACAGAATGTTGACTTTTTAATTATAAAAGAATAAGTTATTTTTTCTTGGTGTATTTATTTATTTATTTATTTATAATTGTTTTTAAATTTAGATGCCTACCCTATATTGATTATAATATTGATATTTATCTCTGAATCATAGATTCAAACAATTTAACAAGGTATCTTGATTTAAATCATGAATTTTATTTCATGGTTATGTACCCTTGGATATTATTTATTTTAAACTCAATCCATATTATACAATAATCTATCAATAGGGTTTTCAAAAAAATCAAGTTTATTTGAGTTGTTCCAAAAATGGATATATACGATTAGTTACATGTTCATATATTATTATGTGTCTGATGACTTTCAAATTAATGATGAATTTGTACACATCAGTTGTAAAAAATAATAATATGTCTCGAGATTTGACCTATTTATAGGTACTATTAGTTATTACTACTTATAAACAAATAGGATATAAATTAAACCAAATCAATGTTAAATGGGATTTAAATATGTGTATGCTTATAATGTGTATAAATTGTCTTTTTCATTAATATCTTAGGTTTAAAATTTATATTATTCAATATTGACATGTTTAATATAATTTGTAATATTTCCTATGCGTAGTAGCTATAGTAAGACATATTTATTGTGCAAATTACATTAATACGCCATTTAGTAAATAATATCCAAATCATATAGATAACAGATATCTTTATTTTTCAACATCCAATCGCCTATAAGTTACAAAGACACAGTTTTCAATTTTCAGACGTCAATAGAAATATTAATTAAAAAATGTTGGGTAATTATGTATTTACTATTTAAAGTAAGTGAATAAACATTATCATTTGACATATTTTTCTAGTTTTATAAACTATTACACAACCTATTTTGTCTTACAAAATAATGTCGGTATATGCAATATGTATAGAACTACCTACTTACGAGTTACGAGTATACCACTATATTTTATTTATCGCTTACTTGGAACATATGTAATAAAACAAAAAATATGATATTGGAAATATTTATATTATAATAAAAATACTAGGATTAATTTAGCGAAAACAGAAGTTTTTTAAATATATGTAATATAATCCTGTGAATTGTGTATACTAAAGAATAAAGCTAAATGCTAATACATTATACATCATATTATAATAAACAATGTTGTTTAATAATTTTTTAGTTTAAGTTATTCCAATATGAAAATATAAAATTAACTACAATTTACATATTCGTATATTATGAGACGAATTAATTGAATGGTATATTTCCTAATTTTGTACTTGAGTACTTATACTTAAAAAATGTATGATTTTAAATATATTGTTTTTCAATTCTCTTAGGTACACATGTTTGACATTATTACAATAATTCCATCATAATTAATAATTTTAAAATTGTTATTAATTTTAAGCAAAAATTAATCAAATTTGTTTTTTATCATCTTAAAACTAGGTATTATATGGGAATTTAAATAAAATAAAAATTAAAGTGTATTTATTGATAGTGCAATTGTTATTAATTTCAGAAATATACGCAGCTAGCTAGGAAAGACCTAAGAAACGATAAGTATACACTGCAGTGTAAAAATAAATAATCATAGTGAAGGAGTTAATAATTTATGTGATTATAATTTATTTTTCATAAATATAAAATCTAGTTTAAACGTACCAGCTAAACTAGAAGTCGATACCAGGAGACAAGGCAACGAGGAAAATTGCTAAGCAAAATAACTACCTACTAGATTTATTTTTATACCTATATACCTACTACGTTATATGTTAATCTTTTTTTTGTTTTATACAATAACAATAATGATGCAAAAAATTAAATAATGATTTAGTTGTTGGGTGCTAGTAGGTAAGTACTAACATTGATTAAATATATGTATTATATTTAATCAACGTTACTATTTAGATATATGTTATAATAAGACGTATAGTACCACTAATGAACATATTTTCCATTCATAGCAATTTCTATCTGTTGGCATTCGACGAGGAGTTGAAGATGCTTGATAGTTAATCGTTATTGCGCATTTGCACATTTGCACTTTACAGGCTTCGCATTGGGTTGTCTTCTTTGCATATTTACAATGTCCGTAAACCTACGTTTAAAAATAATTTAAAGTTAATTTTCAGATTTATAAGGACCTAACATTACTCAATATTCATATTATTCTTTCGATGAGTTTCCATACCCAATAATAACATATAGGCGTATTATATTAAGTTCACCCCCCTCACCAAGATAAATTGTCCTAGGGACGCCATTGGTTAATACTAACGAATTCTTTAAATAACATATATTGTATATTATAGACTCAGAACTGCAAAAATACCTAATATATACAATGGAAAATATTGAGCCCCAGGTCAGGTTAGTTATTACATTACATATAGACGTAAACGAATATATCTATGATATCAAGTAGGTATAAAGAATACAGCACAAAGACAACTTCTAAAACTAGAAGTACAAAACAATATTGTATTTTAATTAATTTGTATCATAGATCCTTGACTATTCAAAAATAACTCAATCCATACCCCCTCCGAAAATTATATCACTACGAAGTTCAAACAAGTAGAAATACCTACTAAAAGTAAAATAAAAAAGAATAATACACTATTTTCAAATTATTTCCCAAATATTCTATTCAATATAATTATTAATATGTATAGTATGTAGTACCTATACTAGCAATTTTTTTTATATAATATAGGTAATTAACCTGGTAAAATATCAATAAAAATATAGTGATAACTTAAAAATCTATAGTCTACAAACAAATATTAAGTTGGTGCTAATGGTACAAACAACAAACTACAAGATTACGACGAGCGCAAATATATATATAAAACTATTATTACCTAACCAACTACCTACCTACGACCCAGCACAACTAAATAATTTTGTAAAATTGTATAATTGTTTAAAACTTGTAATAGCATGAGATATGCTGACACGTTTAAATTTATTTTATAGTTAAATTATTATTTTAACTTTAATGTTAGTTGGTAAAGGTGTACAATAAAAATATTTTTTACGGATCCAGTTCCAAAGAAATATTTAATATAGGTACCAATATTATAATATTACTTTGTATTATATTATTATAACACCTGCTAAATATATAAATACCCATAGCTCTTATAATTTATTATTTTACATATTATATTTATAATATGATAGGTACCTACCTACCAATATTATAAATCATTTTTTTACAAATAAAGCAAAATTTATTGGTACATATAACTGAATAACTGATGTAAGTAATATAACTTACTGTTAATGATATTATACTGTAAATTGTAATAATGAACAATATTGATGCCAATATAATGCACATGACGTGATGAATACATAGTTATAATAAGTTATGACTTTAATTTAAATCTTTTTAATACTATACGTCTATACACTGATCATAATTATAGCTGACCAGTGATAACTTTCAAAATATTTGATATTAGGTAAAGGTTAGAATTAATTTCGGTAGATAGGTACCTAGGTACCTAATTCTTAAGATTGAGCTAAGCATTTTATTATTTTATTTTATAATACATCACGGGCTTTCACCCAATTTACAATATTACAATTTAGTACAATAAATAGTTTATACATTGAAAAATTAAAAATTATTTAGTGAGAAGGAAGGGTCTAAATTAAGTACGTCATGCAGTGACGTAGTGGTTCATTTTGACCATAGTTAGTTGAAGGGTAGCAAGTGAAAAATGAACAGTTAGGCGAGAGGTTCGGACTGGAACGTTAAAAGAGACTTGGGATAGTAAGTACGGTGAGTCAATTTTCCCCTGCAATAATTTGGCCAAAAAGGTGAGATTTGCTGCTTGCCAAAACCAAGGGTTTTGAGAGCTTTGCAGCAGACCTGTTCTATATGCAAACTAGGATTAAGCTTGGGATCAAAGACAAAACCTAAATCATTAACAGGTTCGTCGACTTTGTGATTTATTGTAAGCAATATTATTATTTTTCTTCTTAGATTAGATCAATGTACGTATATTAAAAATATAAAAATCGACACGTCGTGACATGTATTATTTATATTTTATAAAAAATTTACAGCACTTTTATCAATATTTTTTTTTACGACAGCCGTATAATTTTGTGTGTCTTAAGAAGGTATACCTACCTGCTATCCTGTTTGGCGTCTATTTTGACCTATGCCAATGTAACACAATAATAATTCAACAAAATTGTCTCAGCATTTCATGTCCTCGAATGATACAGACAGATTCCAAGAATTATTATTCAACTTTTAAACGTTCAAGGTGTCTTGGTTTGATTGTGATTTTTTTTTTTGTCAAGCAATCGATCCACTCTTGATTAAAAAAAACACATAACTGTTACTAGTCATAATATTATAGATTTTAATTACCTACACTAACTATAAAATACATGCATTGACATACAATTTTGCAATTATATCGACCAATGGTAGTAGGTATTTTATTTAATGTTAATTGTTGCAGGACGTTATTATAATTTTATTCGATACGTCAAGTCAGAGAAAGTAATATAATATAGGTACTTCCTACATTTTCCTACGGTATAAATCAACGTCACGGTATACAAATATATTATGTACCTACACTATATGGTAGGCATAATATTATGCATTATATTTATATACATACATATACACAGAAGGTATTTTGGATTTCCTAAGGGTCTTCTACAGCTACAGATTGAACAAAATTGCCGTGTTCAAAATTCAACTTTCAAATTACATAGCTACTATATTGTGATAGGTCGAATGAGCAAATACATTTCAATAAAAACATAATATAAAAAATAAATACCATAGGTAGTAAATACACTATATTATGTTACCTATACCTAGGTACGTATACATATAGGTGTAAATATAATAACCATTTCATTGTTGTCACAAACAGAACGAGAAACTTGTGTATGCGCATGCGTCACGAAAAATAACTATACCTATATTAGGTCGTTTCATGTTTAAATTAGTTTTAGACACGTTATTCTATATTCCTAATTTTTTGCGCATTTATATGGCTTGTCATCACACTTCAACAAGTCAGTATAACGAAAAAATTAAGCTATTATTATTTATTACTGATGCCCATTTTACTACGAAAACCATGACATTTTATAATAGTTCTAAAGTAGGTAAAACCGCAAGGCGCAAACCACTAACAAGTCTCGTTCAGTCACCAGATAGTTTTAATTTTATTCATAGTATTTAATATTTATTCTACTGCTAAAAAACGATATTCTACCTATGCAGTAAATCACTCGATTATAGAACGATTTTCGAAATACGATTCAAAGGACATTATTGCATCCTACAAAAATGGTCAAGATAAAATAAACTTTGTGATTTTTATATTGATCCATATAGCTATTTTCTGTATAGGGTTTTTATGATAATGAATAACGTGAATAAATTAGAAATGAAAAAAAATGATCTCATCCAGAATTATAATATAATACCTAATAGTATGATCTATGTTATAATTATTTTCCAGTCTAATCATGCACACACAAGGCACAACTTCTGAGTTAATCGAGACACAAATTACAAACTACAAATCATCTTAATCGTTCATAATATAATACGTCTTATAAAATATTTAATGACCCAATGGCCAATAGCGTATTTAAGACTGGAGAAGGCAACGATGGATTTACTATTCAACTATTTTAACGGTAATAAATATAAAAACTAATTGTCGCATTATTATAATTATTAATATGTAATAATTTATGTATGAACTAGACTAAAGGAGGAGGATCAATCGTCAGTATCATAATATTCACCCACGTCGTAGATACTTATATTATACTTGCAAGGGCGTAAGCTCAAGAGGTTTTCAGCCCCCGCCTCGAATTTGAAATTGCAACATTAAAAAATATTTTCATACCGCATTAAAATTTAGTAAATAAAATAACAATAAAAATTAACCAGCTTATATTATTATACTTGCTTTAAAGTTAAAATATAAAAAACTACTCTGGGTCTAAATAATACTTACCATTCATTTTTATAATAGGTCAATAAATTATTAACTTCAATATAAATAATATAACAACATGTAAAATTGTTTATTCTAAATGTAAAATTTGTTATATTAAAGTTGATTAGTGAAATACGGAGATACCTAATAGATAACGTTTTCTTAAAAAAATAATATAATTTAAAATCTTCAAAACTAAAATACTTATATCCATGTTGTCATGTGTAGATCAAATAACAAAAGTAATTATTGGGCGTAGACATCCCTCCCCTTAACAAATTCCTGGGTACCTACACAATACCTATATATTATCTAACAATTAAACTATTTATACTTACGTAAGGTAGTTATAGTATTAACATTAACCAGAAGTTGGATATTATCTCTATTCGTTAAACAAATATATATCACTATTCACTGTACTACCAAGTTTAGAATTCTTTTCATTTAAAATTGGTAATTAATAATTATTATCAGTTCACACCCAAAATCGAATGAACAAACATATAATATTTTCAATTGGGGGTTTCTTTTTTTACTTTGCATTGACCAATCGATCATAATATTATCACGCACAACACTATGCATAATGTATGATTATTTTTACTTCTATTTAGAGAGAAAAAAACACAGTATAACAACGCGCTGCACGTTTGTCATCTGTAGAGCCCTGTGGTCACGCAAGTTGTCTCGATATGGAGGTAGTTTTGAAAGTAAAAACGAATATAATATATAAGTACCTATGTTACTGTTGCCAATGCGTACAAGGGGTTTTGATACTAAATATGGAGACAACCGAAGGTTATCTACTATTCACGTTATAGTCATCTGCTGGCATACGCGCTTACGACAAGCTCCGTTATAATAACATTAAGTCTTGTATAGTTGTGTACAACTACATGGACCATGTGCAATATTATTATGACGCGTGTTGGACAATATTTGCCAGAGCACCTGAAAAATCGTCACAAATCGCAATGCCCGAGTAAGGCAGAGTATAACGTCTTGTACTGTACTGACTGAAAACGGTTTTTTAAATAAATATTAACATTATAATATGTATTGGGTTACTCGCACATGATTTGGTAAACATTTCACGGGGTTTGATTGTATACATTCATTTTCCATACTGATAAATTATAATAAAATAAATATATTTTCAAATAAAACTATTGGTGCAAATTTAGTATTATATCTTATATGTTTGAGTACAACGCGAATTTTTTTTCATAAAAATTCAGGAGCCATGAAAGAAATCGTACTTGCTTACTGTTTAGAAATTCAGTATTTACTTCAACTATCAGACAACCGTCTAAAAAAAAAAAACAAAATTGGGCCTTGAAGTATCGAGTTCTGCTTATAGTAGTCGATTTGATTTTTTTTTTTTTTTTTAGTTTGTACTAGGTCAAGTTTGAATCTCTAAGGTATAAGCTTAAGTAGTATTAACATACAAACATAGTGTTGCTTTTAACATTTTGTTTTTGTAAAAAGTCCCATGCCATCTAAGTTATGGAAGCGAATTGCGAACATAACAAATAGATACCTATAAAAACATGCAAACATTAATTTATATACATTTACGTAGGTATGTTCTATTTGTATTTGTATATTTATACTGATTTGAATCCTACTTTTTTTTGTGACGAATTTACTGTCACTTTGTTATCTATATTGATCAGTGATCACATGTCAAATATATAGTTTATTTTACAAATATATTTTTTAAGGTAATAAACTCTTATAAGTTAAGTAACCTAATATAGTAATATTATAAAATGCTTATTGCATATATTAATTTTTTACAGTATAGGTAATAATATACTCACTGTAGTATCAGTGATAAATATTATTTATTGTTTATTAATATTATAGATTCCTACACTGGAAAATGAAAGAGAACATTTTGAACTTTTATGAACATTTTGAAATATTCAAACTGTCACTCAACCACATTGTGTATCGTGTATACCTATACCTCCTAAGTGTGCACAATACTGAATACAAATATGGTAACTTATTATTCAAAGGCTATAGCCTATAAGCGCTAAGCAGTAATGAAACTTTTTAGAATCAAAAATATATAAAAAGAACTATGTACAAAATGTAATTTTACATTAAATGAATAATATAAGATTAGAATATTTATGAGTTGTACGTGGCCCTAAGATACCTATTATATTGTAGCGATATAGTCTATTAACTATAATAGTATGTTATATTTTACTGGTTAGCACAGTGGTTCTCACCCAGTGTATCGCGACTCACTAATGTAACGCGTATTAACGTGATGTGTGTAGCCAAAAAAAAATTGTTTATATTTAAAATATTGAAATATATGACATTATTATAGCGTTATGACGTAATGGTAAAAAACCGCAGATATGAAAAACAACTGTGGAAATAGTCTCATTTCATTAATTGCTTTAATTGTGTACCTACCTAACCATTTTTATGGTAATATAGGGTATCGTCGTAAAAAAAAATGTTGAAAAACACTGAGTTAGCAATTCGATATAATTGTTTCTTATAATTGTGTTTGTTATTTGTTAAATCTTAAACGATAAATTAACAGTAGGCACCTACTGCAATATTGCATACACAAAATCACATAATAATAATAATAATAATATGTATTTACCTATGGATATATTTGTTGTATAGGTAAACAAAAGATGTGATTATAATTTATATTAAAGAGATAAAGAGATGAGACAACAGTCCCTGCTAGTTTTACTTTAAGCTTCATAATTTATTAATGATTCATAGGTATGTATACTTATTAGGTACGTATCTTATCTAACTATATTATAGTAGAGAGTGATATCCTAATATCCCTAACAGAACAACATATTTCAATTACATTTCTGTAATGTAATTTAGTAATTTAAATATATCTGATACATAAAGTTATGTATTTGAAACATATGATGTGCTGTTAGGATATAATAATTAATAATATATAATATCTATTTTTCTAAATTATTCTTAATTAATTTGGATGGAAGATAGGTTAATCACATAATCGGATATTCGAAATTATATACAATATAATAATAATATATATTATATTGTATACTTTTTAAAATTTTAAATTATAGATGAATATAAAATTGCGTACCTACCTACATATATATTATAATGTAATAGTGTTTAAAACTACGCCATGATATAAAAATAATAGGTACCTATACCTAATTGGGTTATAATAGGTATTATATTGTTTTCATAGATAGGTATCATATTATACTTATCTTTCAACATTTTAAATCGTTTCAAACGTTTTAAAAAATATAAAACAAGGATAACTTTAAATAATTATTAGAAAACATTGTTAAAAAATTATTAAGGATCAATTCTAAAAAAAGTAACTTTTATTTTTAAACACTACGAGACACGAGTGATGACGAACTATTTAAGTTGAATAACTTTATAATGGCTATAACTATATTACGATTCAGCTGAATAAGACGATAAATTATAATATACATACTACATAGGCATAAAATAGAATCTTTTAATACCTACATTATATTTTACGTCTGCGATAAAACGAGTACGAACAACAATGAATGTATATTTTATTCTTAATGTATAATATTATTATGTTAATACTTAATAATCATTTTAAGATAAGGTTTCACGAGATCGCCTTATACGAATGTGGGTGAGCGTCTAATATAAGCAGACAATATCAACAGTATAGTCTCTACGTAGTTGACGTGTAAAAGTAGGTAACTAATATTATTATAATGCAATTTTGATTGGTTATTATAATGAAGGCATGAAGCTCGACAATTTTTTTTTTACAGTACTTGGCTTACTAAATATATTTAATATTATTACGAATTATCGTATAAGTGTAAAAGAAATGACGTCACTATTATGTGGGTAGATCAAATATGGCATTGCTGTCAAACTGGTGAACATGTATTAAACGACACATAAACGTAGTCCATTCATTTTATGGTCACGCAATTCAATAAATTTCAAATCAGTTATTTCTATTAATCAAAATAAATCAAAATAATCAATGACCACGGCTAGGAAGTTGCTAAAAAAAAATGTGTTGACAAAACTAATTTTCAGCTACCGTTATGCATTATGAATTGAGATGAACATAATATCTGTATATTATTGTGTTTTGGCAACAGTAATTTGATGAAATGGATTATTATTATTCTAAATAAAATGTATTTACCATCACTTTCACAACAATTGACTTTAAAACTTGTACATTAAGATATAAGGCAATCCTGAAGCTTATAAAAACGGTAGCCACGAATTGCGTCCCAAGTTGAAATATTAAAATTTAATAATTAATCTTATTTAATATATTTTAGATTCTGAGTGAAACGATGAATGTATTGATTTTACAATGATGTGTGTGTTTTTTTATTTATTTTTTTGTGTCTGTCATCACGTTTTAGGACAGTAAAAGTGCTTGGATTGTCTTCAACAGTAACTTTTCTGATAGGAAAGTGAATCTAGTTGGTACTTTGGAGAGTCAAAAGTGAAAATTTCCGAGTAGTTTTCAAAAGCAGCGTGAAAAACAAAATAAAAATTAAGGAAAAATGAAAATTTTTAAGCAAAATCTTTTTCGAAAAAATCGATTTTGGTTTTTGGTGCAACTCTTAAACAAATGACCGTAGGTAGGTACATGAAATTTTGACTGAATGTTTATATTAGCATTTTCTATACACGATAACATTTTCAGAATGTTTTGATTTATTTTGAACTGTTTAGGGACATTTTCATTTTTCATTTTTTTTTAGTTTTTTTTCTAGAAATATCAATAAAATTTTATTTGTTGGTTAAAAAAGCTTGAAAATTTTTATGAGCGTTTGAAATTCAAATTTTTACAACATGATTTACTTGATTTCTTATGTAGCAATTTCCTTATTTTGTTGTACTTCAAAAACGAATAACTGTAGATACATGAAAACTTCATTGAATGTTTATATTAGCATTTCCTATACACCATACAATTTTGAAAATATTTTGACTCTTTTTGAGTTGTTTACGGACATTTTTAGTTTCCAATTTTTTTAGTTTTTTATTCTATAAATATCAATAAAGATTTATCTGTTAGGCCAAAAAGTGTAATAATTTAATACAAGGCTCTTGATATATTGTTACAATATCAGTTGAAAAAATTTAAAAATACATAGGCACAATTTTTTTTTATAAGCATTTAAAGATCGAATTTTGACAAAATTTATCAAATTTAAAATTGAATAATTATTTTGTAGTTAAAAATGTA
>WHPZ01562460.1:0-15398 GCA_016617965.1 Macrosiphum rosae
TTGAATAGCGATCATCAGGACTGTTTTTAATGAAAATTTGTTCCCGCAAAGCGTTAAAAGCTCGTTCAACGACGGACCCAACAACTCCATAGCCATGGCCACATATATTTCACTCCTATATTTCCAGAATAATAGATTTCGAGTAAGCCTCCGATAGTATGATCGTTTACTGAAACCGAGCCGTAATAATGACTAATGTTATAAATAAAAAAAATAAAACATTAGGTTACCAATATCAATTATTAGAAAAAATTGTTTAGCAATATATATTACTATAGCTAAATTACCCGGCTTCGCCCGAGTGTAAAATATTTGTGTATCACCATGATACACCTCCCCATTCCCGTCTATAATATCTTAGACTTGAAATATCTTTTCCTACTTTTCTGGTGAATTTTCCTAAAATTGCTTTTCTTAAAAACCTTGTTCACACAATTTCGAACACAACAAAAAGATAATCCGAAAAATTGGTCCCGTAGTTTCTGAGATTAGGCGTTTCAAAGTATATAAGTATACAAGTAGTTACACGTTTATATGGTTAAATATACACTTATTATATAGAAGCTACCTATAAAATATTATTTAGATTACTAACCTAACCTATCCTGGGTAGAGACTAGTGGGTAGTTATCTATTCTATGTTTTCTTTTATAATAGTGAACTTATTCAAATTCTGATTTTTAATTTTATTTACAAATACTATGGTTTTTTATACCTAGGCACCTACAGTTCAAGGAATGTCCTATAAGGGGAAACCAACTTATTATTTTCAAATGAGAATCACCCTTTTTCACTGTAAAACATGTAACTAAATTTAGATAATTTATATTATAATTTTGATGCATATAGGTATCCAAATCGAAATTCGAACGAGTAATTATTCTTAGTTGCTGCACCATAGCCTAACCTATAACCAATAACCATACGCTAACCTACCATGTATTACCATTTGGGTAATATTTAGGTCCACACAATAATAGGGTTGGAATATATGGAGACTAAGTTTTTAACAAATAATATTAATCTAACAACATTTTATAACTTGTACAGATAGTCTGAATATAATAGATACTAGATTCAATATTATTACATATTTACATAATATTATATTTTTGTTAAATCATTTGTTTATTATTTTTCAATAAAAACTAGTTGGTTATCATTAGAAAAAAAATCTTATCACCATATAGATCCACGTCTTAAATGGAGAGAAAAATCTAAGTACTTAAAAATACGGTTCGTATAATTGAATGTAAGTACCTACATATTTAAAAATTCCAAAAATCATATCACTGCACACATTATGTAGATAGTTATTGTAACACTGAAACAAGTATTCACTCACAGACACTTAATATATTTATATTTTAACTTATAGCTTAATCGCCTTAATATATATATAGATATATATTATGCCATATAATATGCGCGTACCTATGTATAGTCGAGTCGCCGGGCGTTCACTTTGACGTACGATATTCGATCGATCGAAAAATAAATGTAAAACTCGTACATACAACGCGTAAGCATTTGAAAAGGCGAATCCTCGTCGCACCCACACTAGTCCAACGCGTACGATTTACACGACGACGACGTGCGACGTGTACCTCTATGTGTGTGTGGCAGTGTGCGTTCGGGCAGGAGACGTTATCGTTCCCCTTTTCTGGGCGGCCGCGTCCGTATGTTTCCTCGCTAAACATCATCGTTATATACGCGGCGGGCGCGAGTGTTCCAAACGCCGGAAACAATTATCGCGACCGTTGTGTCTACATACGCGCGCCGTGGCCTTTAAAAGCGACTTCGCCGACCGTATAATCGGCGTGTGTAGTCTTTTGTTCGACGCTGGGGTGGTGTGTACATTGATGTTGGCAAGAAGGACGGGAGAGAGGGAGGGATAGACATAGAGAGAGTGATAAAAGCGTGGAGAGATACATCAATGGAAACGACCTTCCGGCGCGCCAAGTGCATATAAGCATAATGTATATAAGAAGACGACGATGACACACACACACACACACACACACACACATATATTATACACACATAATAGAACGCGGATAAATTTAGATTCATCGAGACATCGAGTAGTATAAGAATCCAGGCTAACTTAGTATTCCTATAGCCTATACAATTATTATTTAGTATTATTACTATATCTGTAAGTATATTATGTGCGTATGTTATATAATTTATACAAATGACTTATGCCGTTAATTTATAATAAAAAAATAAATAAATATAATAGGTAATACACACGGCGCTCCCCCGCACACCTTGCAAGTATAAAATGTATCTAATATATAATATATAAGTAACAAATTATAGGTACGTTGTTTAGTTCTTATAGGTACTCTTACTTTTAGCTAATGATATAAGGTTATAGTATTCATTTCCAGCCATCGTCGTTTTTCCGAGCTTTTACGATGCGCTGATAAATTATATTCCTCACGGGCTGGTTTAGTGTGTATACCCACGTATAATATTTATAGATACCATCAGAATTTCGTGTTACACAGTAACAGTGATTTTATCATATTATATAAGTGTGCAAAATATAGAAAAAACAATTTTTATAGAATCAAAATGTGATGAAACACATATAATTTTATCGTTTATCAATAATAAACTTGGGGGGACGAGGTGGCCGAGCGGTCTAAGGCGTTGGTTGCGGTGCCGGTACGATTCTCGGCCACTGGGCGGAATTTTTCTTCGGGCAAGTCACGGTTAGGTGCTGCCTTAACGAGTGCTGCCATCCCCCACCCGTGGCATGGCAGAAACCTACGGGTGCCCCACTAGAAATTCCACCACAACGCACACAAGTGTACCAAACCTATCCAATACAAAAACTCACAGTTCCACCCCCACCCAATGTCCTATGTTGCCGCGGGTCATCTAATAATAAAAAAAAAAATAGTAAGCTTGGCAAGAGTTTACTTATTGTAAGTGTGTGATGGAAGGAAGGGGGGGAGTGGTTGAACTTTTAAAATTTAAACGATTCAAATTCATTACTTTTTGCAATAATCACGTATGCCTTAATACCTTATACAAATAGGTTTTCTTATGCATTTTAGTAATTAAACGATATATTTTAATGTAATAGGTACTATCTTTACCTGGTAACAATTTAAAGTTTTTAAACAATGTATTGCGTCTAATCTATGTTCAACGTAGGTACTGCAGTGCTTATTTGTATTCTCGAATCCCGATGTAAGAAATTCATTAAACGCTCTAATCATCTTAATCTATTACCAAACGGTATAATATTCAGGTAATGTGAATTCGAAAAAATGTCCTCACTTGTATGTAATTTTATAATTTTATACATAGGTACGCATATCACTTAGACATCCAAGCGCGTACACCGCGATCCACTTATAAGTTATAATATGCATATTATATCACATGAGTACATACACTAAAATTGAAAAACGAGTTCTCGAATGATTGAGATAATTATTGTGTTATTAAGTTTTAATAATAATAATAAAATTTTAGGAACATATAGGTATGAACTATGAGTTATATAACACAAGAATATACATTAAATATAAATTGGTTCTCTTTACAAAAGCGGAGCTTGTGCTGAAAAGACAGAGTTTGTGATACAGATTCGTATTATTGTTTAATAATCATTATTAGCGATTAAGAAAATGAAAAATAGAACAAAATAGAAAATGAACCGAACCACATAGATTTTAACACTATTTTTGATTTTATGGTAAGTTTTTCACTATTTTGCTAATATGTTTATACGAGAAAATTGCTGTGATGTTAAATGTTGATCACTCTGTATTGTGTACGTAGGTAGGTTGGTATAGATATATAAGATAGTTGTAGTAGTCTGTCGCCAGTGAGACAAAAGACGGTCTTTATTCTTTACAATATGTATTCATTAACTACGTTTCACGGGGAGAACACCGTCGTTGTATTTTACTTTTAATTATTTCTATATATTCAGGCGTTTACGAAAACAAAGCGAACTCCGGCAACTTTTTCCCGAGCAATTATATATCTCATTGCGTTTTTATCCCGCGATGTTGTAAAAACTGTCCGACGGTTTGGAGCTTATATCGTAACGAAACGTTTCAGTAGTTCAGTACGTCATGCAGGTGGTCGATTCGAGTGGTCACTACTCACTACCGTCCGTCCACCAGTCTTTGACAGTAGCGACACTGCCAAATATGTATTATAATTTATAATATTATGACGGTTAACCCGCAGTCGTTATGTAACCAAATCTGTCTTTGAAAAATAATAATAGAAATAGCATACCTAGTTGACCAGACGTTTTTGAATCATCGCCGTTGTAATCGTAAATCGTAATAGGCATTGTCGAACGTTCGTTGGTCGTTGTCGAACGAATGAGTGATTGTTAGTAAAAGGGTAAAAAACAAAAAAAAATTGAAAATAACGACGGCAAACACATATTATTGTATATATACCTCTATTCCGTCGGCGGTGTGTGTCTCGTGTCGGATTTCGGTCAAACAATATTATGTACCTGCAGCTATACAACGCGCGGCGGCAAAGCACGTCATCACACGAGACATTTGGAGCGCCGCGCCGCCGCCGCTGCAGTCTGCAGCGGACGCCGCGCATTAAAACACTAAAAAACGATGACTTATGAATATAAATAGATTATTATTATTGAAATGACGGGACGTTTGTTGTAACGCCATAGTTCTGTATACGCATATACATAATATTATATTATAAGGTAGGTACGTAATAAAAAAAATAATAATATACGACTGCGAGTGCCTATACCCATATATATATATAATATGCATATTATATCTATACATAATATTTTGTATATAAAAAGCGGTGTGCCGCTGCTGCTCCTCCTGCTGCAATATAATATTATGTATATATATATATATGTGCGTATTGTGTATATACCGAATTAGTATATATACATAATATAATAATGATGATGATATATAGATGTGATGTTACTATATATAATATATTACGCGTGTGTGTAGGATTTCGACGGCGGCGGCTTGGTATAACGAAAGAGTCGTCGTCGTTTGTGATGTGTCGGACGATTTCATGTGTTTGATTGAAAGGCAAACAAGGTGTAGCTATGCGCTTGTAAGGCGGATGAAAAAAAAAATAATAATAATAATAATAGAAAAAAATGTATATCAAATAATAATAATAAAATAAAAGCGTCGGTACACAACTATACAGGGCCGTGGAGAACGTAATATATATAATAGTGATCGAGGTGCGGGCGAGGGGAAGTGCGCATACACAGAGTACTATAATACGCGCGTAAAAAAAAAGTATCCGAAATAGAGTGTCGGACCAGGACCGTCGAGGCGGCGGCGGCGGTGGCCTGTAATTATATTGTAAAGTGCCAAGAGCCGGCGTTTCCCTTTGTAACCAGAATACCAAAGCACAAGCAATAACACGATGATAGTGCACAAATTCGCCGACACAAAATGGACGGAAACTCGCGCGCGCCCGTACCCATATATATATATGATATGTATGTATATAATATTATGCGTACTTACGTGTATATATATATAAAGTCTTATTCCATTGCTGCCGCCGACACCTCAGATCTCTTTGGCCGCATCGAGTCCCCGCGGGTGGCAGAGTGGCGGCGGCGTCGACGGTGTATATGTGTTTAATTTGACAACACGTTCATTGTTTTTTTTTCTTCTTTCATTCTTTCCATTTATATTTCGCTTCGTCTTCCAGGCCGGCGTTCTACTTTGCGTCTATCTAATATACCTTTAACTTATTCTTCACACACACACACACACACACACACACACACACACACACACACACACACACATACTATAATGCAGGGGATACAGCAGTGATCTTCGCGGATTTGGCATATTTTTTCACTTGCATCGAGTCGATTATTATAGACGTACAGGACTGTGAATATTATGATCAAAATTTATCAGAATAAATCTTTTATGTTTTATTTAGCACCTATGTAATCCTGTACGTATATGCCTATCTTTGTAATAGCTATATCCGGAGTAGACATGGATTAAAATGTTGTATATAATATTTCGTACATTGCACATAATATACAAATCTCACTTTTTCTGGTCACGAGGAGTTATTAATTTATGTGCTTTAATATACTTAATGCCCATGTTAATCAAATAATTTTTATTTATGAAAAATGATTTATGTTTTGACTATTAAAGTTACTACGTATTAACACATATATAAAGACCTAGAGAGAGGGGTTAGCTAGATTTCTTATCATCGTCACTCCTAAAACTACCACTGACCCGAAATATCATATATATAATAGAAAATGCTATATATACTATTTGCTACACAAATAATGTTTTTATATTGCACACTCTCACAAAATGTCTCGTCATGATATTATTATTGTAGGTATAGGGTATAGGTTTTAAAATATCTCTGCAGACTACCTTTCGGAAATTAACGCTTTCTTCAGTCACACTGCAGCTCGTATCGATTCTTTAGTGTATTATTAATAATAATATAAAGTATGAAAGTCATCAGTGATGCAACAGATAATATACAATAATTTATTTTTAACCACGTATTTGTTATTACTCTTTGTTTAGGTAAGATTTTTACTGTTCTCTATTTCTCTCTTATTTTTATTTAATTTCGAAATATTATCATCGTTACCTAATTTAAGAATAAACATATTAATTTAGGTCGGCTAGACTCACCGTAGTTTCTTTCTATTCTTTTTTAGGATAGTTGACTTATATAGGAAATGAGTATTTCCTAAGAAATTATTTAGATAGATGCTTTGTCATAGTGTTCTGGTAAGCGTGTACAAATATGTCTTACAGTGAGTCGAACGAGATCGTCGTTTGAACAATATGCCGGTTTTGGTATATTATTTTTAAGACAGCCGATTTTAAACCCGTTACATTATACATTTAATTGCTATATATTCAGTATACTTATTCATATTTCATCAATAACCACGAATTTTTGGACAACTGATTGTTCGCACGTGTTGCCGCGATATTGTACTGCATCGGTATATTATTTCGATCAACTGAAACCAGCAAGTCCGTTATGCGATTCAATAACACTCAATCGTGTATCGGTTTACCATCACATTTCAGCTGTATAAGCTTTTTACAGTACATATTATTATTATTCGTATAAATATTATATTATTCTATCCTGTCCGGACAATGTCACACAACAGAAACGGTGCTGTGTGCGCTAGGCGCGGAGTGATTGATTTAGTGGAACCCTTTTCTACGCGCGCGACGTGTACTCGCACTATATGTTTTTGGTATATTATATATTATACGTACACATAATATAATATTGTGTTGGAAAACGATGTTTTCACTACATATATGACCAAACACATGGGTGATAGTAATCTCGGGGTGCAGAGTACAGTGTTACACATGTATATATAGCTGCAGCAGTATATTATAGTGTGCGATCGTACACGCCCCATGTCGTACTTGAAAAAGGCACCTTTTATCCTAACCCTTTAATCCGCGTTTTATGAACGTTTATATAAACTGATGTATTCAGACATTAATTTGACCGATGCCCCGAGGCGCGTCCCCAAGGGTTGGACGCAAATCAAATGCAAATTGAATGTTAAACAGCAGCATTTCAGAATTATCAAACCGTCTGCGCCCGTTTCGACAACGTTTCGTTTATATATATATATATGTACATAATATATATTATATAAACAGTTTAAAATCTCTCAGAAAAATAACCTTTTTCTCTTTTAGTTTTTCCAGCGAAGTATATATATTATTATCCTATAAAGCTACATAATATACTGTATTATATATACCTAAATTATATTATATATTATCGTATAACTATATATATTTTTTAACACAGCTACATTCAGCAATGTGAAGAAGATTATTCAACCGTACATCGTTACACCTAGACGGATATTTTGTCAAAGGCACCAAATGATTTTAATTTCTGTTTGCTAAAATGTTGCATCTGAACCGCATTTGAAACATAATAAATTTACTTTTACATTAGCTGGACGTTACCAATATAACTTTGATTAAAATGTCAAAGAATAATACCGGTAAAAATGTAACAATTAACAACTCAGATCAAACTGCATATTTAAAATATATTATTAATATTGAGCCACATTTGTCTAGTATTATATATAGGTACTTATAATACCTATATATTCAATTTAGATTTGTCAAAATATTAAGAATTAATAAACAATATTAAAAATAAGCAATTTACCTAAATTTCTGCAGCATATAAGAATAGATATATAACAGATTAATATAACTATTTGGTCATATTGATAATACATACTAGTTTCTTTATTATAAGTTCAAGTTGAAAAAACATATTATGTAAACGTTCTTTTTATATATAGGTAGGTACTTAAATTGTTATTATTATTATCATTATAGCGATTACAAAACATGTGATGATATAGGGATGCTATACATAGGTAATATGTAAGAGATTATTTATTAATTGTGTGTGTTATCATTTATAGGGGTAGTCTTCATATCAAAAAAAAACTGTCAAGCTGTCCACTTCTGCGGTATTGGTACTATAATAAATACGATTGCGGCTGGTGTTTGGTTTGTGTGCGGGAGGGGGCAAATCTGTCTGAAACTGGAGATGATGTGCAGCGCGCATGTTCACGTGGTTCGTTAAATATTATACATACATAATATAATATATTATATATGCATGTATTATGTATAGACTTGACGTATATAGTTGCTGTGGTGTTGGACGTTGTATTAAATATTATTTAATATAATAAAAATAGTGTGCGAGGCTGACGTTCGGACAACGCTGTGGTTTTTTTGGTTTGATTTCAATTGAATTCGCCGAATATAATACGCCTAATACGCTCGGAGGACGACCGCGTCACGTCACACATTCGTTTTGTATAATATTATTATTTTGTTCCATATAGAGATCCGTCAGCCGGACGATTGGCTTCGCGCACCGGCGACGAGAGGACATTGTGTCGCGCGTTGACAATTTTATTGCATTAAACACACTCACACACTTACCCCTGCTGCAGTATATTATACAATGTCCGTTTATACGGACCTCGACGTCGAAACGTTATATAGCCGCACATTATCGTCATAATATATTACATTATATTATATTATATATAGTAGTGAGTCGTCGGGGTCGGGTTTCCACGCGAGTTTGCAGTAGCGAATTTGTACACCCGATCGATCCCGGAGGGGCGAAACTCGCGTACAAATAATATAAAAGAGTATACGTCGCCTGATGCCATAAACGCGTACATTTATATATATAGGTAAACGTGTAATTGGCCTTGTACTTGTGGGATTCGTCGTTGTCTTCGCCGGCGGCCTGCTAGCGTCCTCATGGGAAAACCGCCGAATTTACCGCCGGTCGTTATAATATATATACATATATACGCGCACACACACACACACACACGAACATGCTGTGTGTGTGTATATTATTCTAATATAACGCTACAGCGGGTGTGGACGTGACGCTAATCGTTTTAGAACTACCCCAACGGGCTGATAATATTGTATATATAAGTATATAACCGTTCGTTTAATATGAAGACGCGCGGCCAAACTGCAGGGGAGTTATATATATAATAATGCGATGCAACGAAAGAAATGACAAAATAAATAGAACGGTTATAGCATAACAATCATCATCATTATTATTATTACAGCTATATATAGTGTCCGAACGAGGCATTATGTCTTATACATATATATATTATGTATATGGTCTAATTTATTATTGTTAAATGTTATATGCGTAAAAAAATTAATCATCGATTTGCACTATTGTCGATGTACTATATAGAGGTATATGGGTATAGTAAAAACAAAAATGTTCAATACCTATATAAAATACACATTTAATTATACTTATACAATATAATATATAAAACATATATTTATTATAATTGAATTGTTTGAAGTATGCGAAAATATAACTAACCGTGTTTGTAGAGAACTATGCTACATTTGTATTAAATTAATTGTGTTAATAATAGAGTATATAATTGCGCATTTTTTTTGAAAAAATCGTTTATTGTACATATTATAATATAATGTAGAAAAAATTTTCCAGGGAAATTGCTCCCTTCTGCAACATATAATGGACCTAAAAAGTATTAAAGTGGTAGTTATTCACTTAAAAAAATGGAGATATCATGGGTCACTGAAATAGCATTTTAAAAAACTACTGCAGTCTTGTAACAAAAATACTATCAAAATGTTGTTTACAAAAAGTTGACCTTCTTCATATTTTATGGGTTTCTACCATTTTTTTGAGAGATTTTTACAGGAATTTAAAAATGTAAGTGTTTGAGATGGAATTTGTGTAGATTTTCATTATATAATTAATACAATAATATTATATGAATAATATATTGCCATTAATATTAATTATTATTGCAATATCTTTTAATGCGAAGACATTTTCGAAGACAAGAAAATAACATAATATATATTTTTAAAACTAATAAATATACTCAACTTGGAGTCTAAACAAACTTAATAAGCCTTAAAATGTGTAAGGCAGTCTTATAGTTTGGGGGATAAGCTACTCAAAGTCGTTTTCTATAGTTACACCGTTATATATATACCTAAATTTATATACCACCGAGACACCTGTATGGCTGTATGTATTCAGTATTTGCGCTTATTGCTAAATATGTATATCTATATTTACAATACAATTTACCATACGTTTCTACAAACATGGCCATTTGCATCTTGTTTCATCATTAGTATTAGGTGGAATAGATGGTTTATAAGCTTACCTTTATATAATATTTTTAATTAATCATTAAATATGATGATTAGAAAATAAATAACAATGATTTTTTTTTTTAATAACTTATTAACCATTATTATGAATGACAAAACAAGTTGTATACAGTTTTTTTATCATCCCAATTTATTGAATAACAAGTATAAAAATATATACATTCAAACATGTTTTAGGTCATATAACTGGTATGTAAGTATAAGTGACAATATAATATGAAATATATATATATATATAGGTTCCTAGTTCCTACAATATATATATATATATGATGAAGTTTAAGATATTAGTATAAGTACCGTAATGCAATTGGAAATTTTTATATTCTTTTTTTTTGCACCTGTCAAGTAAAAATTAAAAAATTAAACATTGAATTTTACCTCAAGAAAGGCTTATGTCGATAACATCATTAATTTTATCAACTCAATTTTACATTACGTTGCAGTGAATTAATCTGTTAAGAATAATGCAATTATTCATTATAATATTCATTCACTTTTGATTAATTATGAATATTGATAAGAATTGAAAGGAAATGATTTATTATCATAATTAGGTATCTGGAAAATTGTGATTTTTTCGTTGTTTAAAATCAGTCAATTTAATCGAAATCAAAAACTAATTCTTTCAAAGAATAGTATGCTAAATTATTTTCCTGTCTATCGAATAATACATATCTTTAAACATCGTATTTAGGTACTGTATGGATACAGTTTAAAAATATATCAACTATAATTTAAAAAAAAAGTGCTTAATACGACCATAACCTGGAGGGGGAGAGGGGAGAAATACTTTCCCGGTACTTCTTTATCGAATAATTTTTACATAAAGTCCTTTAATTCTTTAATTCTCCTAAATTAAACGAGGCCTTTATTCTTTACTTCATTGTTGGTACTTATATGCTATATAGGTACGTTTTTACGACTCTATATTTATATAAGTAACTACTTTCTTTTTCTAACTCGTGTAGTGAGTTTCAGAAACAATATTCCAAGAGTATAACATAATACAGTATTACAGTATCATATATACTTATATACAGAGTGATTCACCAAAAATGCTCATTGTTCAGTGTTCGCCCTCAACTTCCCTTTAGAAATTAATTTATTCAAATTCTGATTTTTGGAATTTTTGAATATACTCAGACCATTATTTCAAATTTTTGAATTTTTTTTGTATTACTGAAGAAGTGCCCTACTGTGTATATTATGCAAACTTTTATTTTTTTTTAAATAGAACTCTCTTTTTTTAGTTTTACTGTAAATTGTGGATATTTTTTTGAAAATTTTGATATACCTAGGTACCTACTTCAAAAATTGAAAGAGTAGTTTCTGAGTTATTAAAATGTTTATAATAGGGATAATAGTCCTTACAAATGGTTTTACTTTTTAGTCTCTGTGCTATGCCCCCCTCCCCCCCTATATATATAAAGTAAGTAGGTGCTTCATTATTTATAAATTACGTATTAAATCCAGAAAAATATTTTCTTCTTTAAATAACGAATATAATTATTAGTTTACCTAAACATTTACTCAACAACAGGATTAAGAAATTTAATTTGAACTAAAATATTAGTAATGAAATAAATATAATTAGTACCTATACTGACTACTGACTAAAATTACGTTTTTTAGAAATATAATAACTTAACTTATTTCTCTTGATTTTTCTTAAATTGATCCAAATCGAAAATAATTTCTATTTCTATTATAATATATATTATGTACGCGGCACTGTTATATTAAAATGCATAAACACTCACGGGGACTCACGTCACTGATGTCGTATCTGTGGCTATCTGCATATATATATATATAATATATAAGTATATATTGTATGTATACTGCATTACTGCACACTGCACATACTATGTATACATAATAATAATAATAATATATAATAAAGTCGGCCATTTTAGGTCTACGGGCGCGCACGCGCATTTTGATGTTGGTCGATTGTTTTGGAGACGACGCTCCGGGGCATATAATAGTATATATTATAATATGCATGTGGCTGTGTAGGTACTCTGTGCGTGTCTGTGTGGCGTTGTGTAATGACTGTTGAAAGCTGCTAATTTGCGAGGGCGGCGACGCGACGAGCCGGTGGCCCGTGTAAATGGGCCGAAGGGATATAGCTTAATCACCGCGTATACATGTATATATTCATATTTGCGTGTGGGTGTGCGGGTAACTGAAGTGTGCGTGTGTGTGTGTGTGTTTGTGTGTGCGCTAGCGACCCTCCGAATTACGGCCAATTTAATGATCGGTTAGGCTTGCTCGCCGCCGTGTTAGCTCGGCGGCCAACGAGTTTTGTGTGTATAATATTATGTATAACATATTTAGTCGTATATTATATAAATACACGAGCCTCTATTTATACATATACATTGTGTATTTAGTATATACACGAAGATACATAATATTATGACTTATGTGTACTATACTACTGTGAATATTGCGGTGTTGGACGCATGTACTATACTAACTGTAGTAGAGGTTATACATTTATTATATAGGTACCTATTATAATATTAATATGACGTCGTGTCATATACCTACGCGTGGGCTATGACGCAACATAAAATTATTGATATATACGTATTTTGTGTTACAATAATAATTGTAGTAGGTATGCGCGTAGTATTTTAGTATATATTATAGTATACGACGAGCGATTGTATTAACGCGATTCTGACGTAATTAAAGTACGTTTGAAATGTTTGAATACTATAATATTGTTCATATTTAAAAAATCTTATTTAAATATAGGTATGCAGAGATTTGTTAAAAAGAAATAAATTACATACGATATTATATTATATACCTATCTTAATATTGTTTTTTTTCAAATATTGTGTAGAATATACATTGTATATATATTTTGTTTATTCGCATTAAATTACTAATATATTTTTTTTTATAAACACGTAATTACGAAAGCTATAAGAAAACAACTTTTCTTAACTATCGGCATTTATAACACTTATTTATCTTAACTAAACTAATAATAATAAAAAAACAAAATACCAAACATAAGGGACGCATAATAAACAATATTATAGAAGAAATAAACGGTATCGTGATATATTTCCAACTGACAAATTAATTGTTATTTGTAAAAATACTCATTCTTTTTAAACACAAAAGTGGTCATGAGGAACTCAAATTTGCTATGTTGTACCAATACGTTTGTAAGACCGAAACAACACATGCTGTCTTAAGCATATTGCATATATTATAATATGGAATTAGTATTATATATTATGCCTACACAATGGAGAGTGAACAAAGTTTAGTCTTATTATGTATCTAGGTATAATATGGTTAGGTTAATTGATAATTTTAAGAACAATAATTATTATTATTTCCCTCTTGCAGACTTAGGATTGATTACATTGCTACTTTATAATATTGAGTTTTAGATTAAAACTTATAAACATTATTAATTATTGTACCTATTAATTATACAAACCAATGGTTATAGTAATTGAACGGTTAAAATGTAAAATTTAAATACATATTTGTATAAAAATAAAGTCAATTTTCCCGGTCGTGTATATTCGCAAATACATCAAAGCTTTTAAATATTAATAAACGGGTCTTTTTTTTTGAACCGATACACTGCAGCAGATTCGCGTGCACAACGAATGGATAACCGACCGACATTAACGACACGATTCGTTTGATTCGGGACACAACTCCCGAATATAATAGTATGTACAAATGCGGCCTTTGCAGATTACCCCGATGATTCACCCTACGTAATGTCGGAAGCGCTACCCCTCCCCCCCTTACATCCGTCCGAGTCTGTCTTCAAAGACTAATACGCAAATATATGTGGACGCCGGACGGCGTAATACGATTGCGTATTATACTGTAACATAGCACCATATTATGATAGATATACATATATCATGTATGTGAAAATACTATACGATTCGCACCTATGATGTATACAGGGTGATTCACTAAACTTTTGTATACTCTAGGATAATCTACGTCCACGATAAAGGGCTCAAAATATGTGGGCTCATATAATTATTATTAATATATCAACATTTTATAAGTCGTGCAAATGGTCTGACTATAATATAAATACAAGATCCAATATTAAATATTTACATCTATTCGTCTGTTCAATATTTTCGTAAAATCATTTTTAAGGGCTATTATCCAATTAGTATATACATTTTAATAACTTAGCAATTACTTGTTCGAATTTTGATTTAGATAGATTTATATTTTCTAAAAAATCATCGGCTTAACAATAGTAACAAATGTTGATTTTCATTTGAAAATGAACATTTATTTTATCGTTACATGACAACCCACAAATTATATAAAACAATCTAACTGCCTATACACATACATTATACAAAAAATTATTTTTATTTTAGATTCTGAGTGGAACGATGAAAATGATGTGTGTTTTTATATTTTTTTATTTTTTTATTTTTTTATTTTTGTGTCTGTGTACACGATAAGTAGTCGAAATAATACTTCGATTATCAACTTCAGTATCTTGTTCGATTCGAAAGTGAATATCGTTGGTGCATTGGGGAGGTCAAAATTTAAAATTCCCAGTACTTTTCAAAAGCGCCAAGA
>WHPZ01562473.1:0-16495 GCA_016617965.1 Macrosiphum rosae
AATGCTACGCGACAATCGTAGAAGTTTTCAATTTGATAATTTAAAAGCACATTTTGTTACATCATGTTGGTATTCTTTCAATAATTAATACAAATTTTTATGCTTTTTACACATTTTAAAAAATGATATTTAAATTGTATTTTTTTTTCACTTAATACTATATTTTTAAATTTTTTTTTAAATTTTGTATTTTTAAACAATAAATTTTTTTGCATATTATTTGCATATTTTTGAATTTTTGAGTGCATATATATGTGCATATTTAACAAAAATTTTTGCATAAAAATCAGTATGATGCTCTTGAAAATATCGCTTAAGGGGTGTATTCAAATTTAAAATATTAAAACTAAATAATTTTCCCATCCTACCAAAAATTAAAATTAAAACGTAAATTTAAAGTTTTTTTAAAAAAAAAACATACATAATTTATGACGTATATTTTGGCATCATATTTTACTACTTTCATAAAGTTAGCAGCACAACCATAAGATACCATATACCACACAACCATATAGATATTTATGAAATACATCCAACAAATTTGTACACTATTCTTTATTTTCGAGTTAATTTGTATACGCGCCTATAAAATGCTGTACTATATGATTTAAACATTTCGTTACTGTATACACTTGTTTTTTTTATCTACGTAGGTAATTACCAAATATTTATCGATCGATACTGTAATATTAAATGTAACATGTCACTACATTTCTTAACAATTTAATAAACATAATAATATATTAATATGTGATATATCCAAAAAAATAAAATCATGCTTCTCAAAAGTGTGATTTTATGTGCATCTTATGAACTATGTTTAATAACTATGCTTAGGTACATATTTTATCCTTTTACTATCACTTCATATACATAACATAAAAACCCATTAGACCATTTATAAAACTTTATATAATAATGATAGTTTATAATAAATTTAACGGAAAAAAAGAATGATTTTTCAAGCTTTGATTACCATACTTCATTATTAAACACAAAGGCTGAGTACAACGAATTAATTAGTTATGGTCCAGCTAAAATGTTAAGTCAATTTTAACCTTTCAACCTTTTAACTTAATGATATTTTACATTTATTTTTTATGAACATTACTTTTAACTTAACTTAATTTTATACACATTTAAACTTAGTAAATAATGAGTTAATTTTGAATTTATTCCCGACTTTTAATAAATTATGTTGACAATCTCAACAAGTGTAGTCTCTTGGAAGTTACATATCTACATTTCTACGTTGCTCACAACAAAAAATAATCATGTAAATACAAGAATGAATAATGTAATTTTATTTTGTTTTAAATTCAAATTGAATTAACTAGGTTATTAAAACTGAGTAATGAACTATTATTATTTAACTTAACATAACTTTATTAAAATGATTTGTGAAATTGACTTTCTTTGAATGACAAAATTGACTGTCCATCTTAAATTATTCTAAAAGAAATATTTATAAAATTCACTAAGTATATTAATGTGATTATGTCAAAGAATAATCGTAATTATATACAGTAGGTAGGTACAAATAAAAATCATAAAATTTCAAATAATAAATACGACGAAAATTAAGAAATTAAGTCTACGATAATAAAAATACCTAAAGGCTAAAAGGTATTAATTAGTATTTTTTCCTATGACAATTTGAAATATAAAAAAACCGGAGAAGTTACTTTGTTGTATAGTAGCTGATAACGAATATATTGGTACCTCGTAATTGAATAGGCCACTGTTACGGATTTACGGATAAGTTCAATTTGAATTCAATGAAAAATCATTTTATATGAATAATTATCTCAGTGGTTGTGGTCTAAGGATATTTTAATATTTTAATATAATTTATTTTATATTTTTATTAGTAATATTGAATGTTAAGCAAATCTTTGGCAAAAAAAAAATTATATTGTTAATTTTACAAATTGAATGATATTATATTATTATTGTTATAAACTTGTAAATAAGTCAATGTCAAATTACCGCCGTATAGAATGGTGTGAATTGGATCATGGTATAATTCCATAAATAACTTAAAATCATTCTAAATATTTAAATATTCATAGTGAATAAATAATGATAATTTACATAAAAATTGCATTTTTCAAGTTTCTGCGATTGATGTTTTATAAATAATAATAGAATAAAATAAAACCCTTTTAGGATAATAAAATAGGTTATTATACATTGGAATATCCAATGTCGTCAACATTTCAATTTTTAACACCCATAAATATTTATCCAGCTAAAAGCTAAACTTTTATCTTAGTTAAAAAAAACTTGAGAAATGTTGCATTACATTTCAAGCTTAAAGTATTAAAAATTAAACATTTTATGAAATTTGAATTACAAAATAATAAATTTGACAAAAATTGTGACAATGTATTTTCAATAACTTAAATTTCTATAAGAAAAATGTACTTATCAGGTTAATAATAAAAGGATATTAGTACCTTTATTGTATTACATTTTCAAGCTGTTTTACTGACAAACAAAAATTTGATCATACTATACAAAAAAATTTAAATTAAGTCAAACATGTATTATGTCTTTAAATAGCTCAAACATATTTTGATATCAACATACTTCGAGTTTCTACAACTATTGGATTTTTTATCAAATACATTTTGTCGAAAAATAGTTTTGCGTAAATATTACTGTACATAAGTCATAGACATTAAATTGCTTAAAATATTTTTTTAAGTAAGTTTAAACATTTTTAAACTTTTGAATTCAAAATATTTTATGCTTTAATCTTTTAGTTAATTTTAGTCATATTCAGTTAGAAAATACATTGTTTTTCTGATTTATAAATTAATGTCTGCTAAATTATGGTACATTTGTTTGAAACATAAACAAGTAATATATATTTTTTTTATATAAAATATAATATACTTTAAGAGTTTGTTCTTATCCCACACTTAGAAAAAACATAAATGTAATTCTTCAAATAAATATTCTTATAAAGGGCTCTTCGATATGCAAATATGAACCGTAAAGTAAATATAAGTTAAATGATTTGTATCTTAAGATATATTTGCATATTTCATTAAATATTTCGTACTTTATTATTACTTGACTTTGCTCATTGAAATTGTAACATGTATAGTATAATAATATTGTATATGTAGAAACCAAAAACGTACGTGAATTATTCATAATAATATAACGAATCTGAAAAGGATCAAATATCAATTATGCGTAAATATACTAAAGAGTATAATATAAAGCCATCTTTGAACTTAATATAAACAAACATCTGCATTGAATAAAAAGATTTAACACATTTTAAAGAAATTTAAGGAAACAATTTTGCGTTTAAACAACAATTATACATGCTGTGTTTAATACGTTGGAAAAACCATAAAGCCAAGTTTTACTTTTTTGAACATCTTATATCATTAAAATAACTTCTTTTTTAAGCAAAAAGGAATAAACATTTTTTGACGTGAACCCGTATTATTTTAACGTCGCATAATATTATTGTTTTAAGTAACACACTTAGAATTAATGAGTCCTGGAAAAATGGTAAGCAACTGTATTATATACCACGGAGGAATTATATTGGCTATAGGGCAGGCCTTATCCGGAACAAACAGCGTTGGTATTATGTAATATACATTTTTGTCTTGTTTCACTCCCGGGAATAATTTTTGCACAATACACTGTAACCATCAAAATATTCGGGATATTAAACCATAATTTACGAATACTAGCAGAATGAATAATTCCAAGACTGCAGCGCGAGCTCTATATTTATATACTATATAACATGTGTACATATATACATGTCTATATATATATAGAAGCTGAATATTGAAACACCGAGGCGCAAACATAAATCCACTTACACGTACGCGGCATATATATATATATATATATACATACACCGGGGTCCGATCAAAGTTGTAATTTCATATTGTGTATCGCAGAAAACACGGACCACGCGTGTGTATTATTTGTGGGCGAGCATACATAGAGAGCCGGAAAGAGGGTTTGGAAATCCACTACGTGATACATTATATATATTAATGCACCCTGTCCGCTGATGATGGACGAGTCGTCGACTCTTTTGTTTGGACAAACTATATATATATATTATCCATGATTTTTTTTTCTCATCCGCCCCACACTAATATACACACCAAACACTGTCAAAATTAAATTAAAAAAAAAATAAACTAAAAAAGCGATTTTTCACCCAGGTAATTCGCCTTGAAGTTTCCATAACGACGAGAATATTGAAAGCTGGGTTTGGCGAATCATTGTGTGCACAATAGAGATCAATCGATGTTGTGGTTTTGTCTCTCTAGCTCGAGTGTTTTCGTCTTTGAACCGTACTATAGAGAGTTTTTTTTATAGTCATTATTATTATTCTACCCGAGAGGTCGATTAGTGCAAGTCGTCATCGTCCTTGTTGAGTGTATGTTTTTTTTTCTATATTTTTTCCCCATCTGCCATAGAACGTTTGTCAAAACAGAATCTTTAACTAAACAAAAGACTTTTTCAACGGATCATTTTAAATTCAAAAACAACATTAATATTTTTAATTCTGTTTTGTATTTAGGTTTTATTGTCGTATTATAACAGTAGCTCAGTTTTTAATTACACTGGAAAACCATTAGACTTTAGAAATCAAGTGGATCAAAATATGTAGCATCAAATGTAACACGCACATCGCACATGCATGGGCAATTTATAGGCGATTCTGCTACACCCGAGCATTGAGAATTACATTGGTTCTAAACTGTTGGTTATGAAAGTTTCTGCAAATAATGATTAGCTTCATACAACATGATAAATACAAAAACCTAACTCAAAAGTCAAAATATGTACGTTTAGTCATAGTTATTATTGTGTTATTGAAATATACAACTATATACCTACCTACCGTCCTACATAGTAGCTAAAAATCTAAAATGTAAAATAATCATCTAAATAATATTATAATAAAAATTATAAATTATAACAAATTAATTGTTTGTTTGAATATATATTAAGGTACAAACTCACTTTTATTAGTCAATCGTGATAATATAAACAAAGGGTTTATAAAATGGTATATAATATTGTGATCCACAGTAAGTTATTATTTCGAAAACTTTGAATTATTTTGAAAATATTTTTTACATAATTTGATGTAATTATAAAACAACATTTATTACCAACCAACTATATGTATTTTCAAAATTTTTTGATTGACAACTTATATTTTTTATATTCCAAAATAGAATATTTTTCGCAGTAGGTACTTCAATACCTAACAATTTAATTTCGAAGGAGTAGTTAATTAATTATAACTCATAAGTATTTAAAGTTTAGATGAGTGGAAGTACTGGACCAACCTTTTGTGGAATACCATTTGGCCCTGAACCACCTACTTCGATCATTAAAACTTTAAATACTTAAAAGTTATAACTAATCAACTAATCGTTTGAGGTTCGATTTTTATATATTACAGTCTTTAAAAAGTACAAGAAATTAATAATATCATACAATAGTTACGTATGTAAAATATTGGTTCGTGTTTAGAAAAATGTTTGATCGAAATTCATTTTTATATATAAAACATTCAACGAAATTTAAAAATAACAAAATGTATTAGTACAACTTTCTAAGCGAGTGCCAAAACTAAATTGTTTTTTTATTTTAAAACAATTGCTTCATATGAAGAAAAGAAGAAACCAAGACATGTTTCTAAAAACCCCACATAAATCGTTTACTGTGTCTTAACTTCAACACAAAAGAGTGATAAGAAAATCCACTTCATTAAGCTGGCCACTAAAATTTGTTTACAGACAAATTTAAATAATAGTCTTTATAACCGACATATTTTTAAGATATACCAAGCAAGGTTAAATTGGGTAAAAAAGTGCAATAATTACATATATAAATTTAATAAATGTACTAGTTAATAATAAATAAACATAATATAAGGTATATAATAATATAACGTATTTGATAACGAACTTACATAATATTTTAATCCTTACTCACCTATTAATAATATAACATAATTCTGTCTAAATAATAAGACTAAGACTAATCGAAAAAGAACAATTTAACAAGAAAATAATATAATTAAAAATAAAAATTATAATTAGTAATTCAAATAACTAAAGGAAATACAGAACATTTTTAAAACTATTTAAATGCTGTACTTTTTTGGTGCCATCATTAACAGACGTTAATAATAATTGAATTAATTTATAACTTTTTTGAATATAATATATTGACTAATCATAATACAATTTGACAGTAGGTAGTACTTAAGAACATTTATTTTACTGTACCTAATCATACTTTATATCTAATTATTTTAAGTAACTAAGCTAAACAAGTGTACAGTATCATTAAGGTATTTTTATCTATTAACTTTCAAGGAAAAAAATGTTTTCAATATTTTAATGTCTGTAGTTTAATATTATAATACTATGTAGATCATAATCATAATAAAAATATTGAAAATACATTCAAACCAATAAAATTATTATTTTATGTTATGTTCCAAAAAAATTTAATTAATTAGTCACTGTTGATTAAATTAGTATTAAGTACAGTCATTTTTAACAATGATATTATTTCCCTTTAACACTAATTATAATTTATAAGTTTTTATATTTATAATTAATTAATATTACTATTTTTTTTAAATTCATTATATATTTTCGAATTTAACATAAAACATGCAATTTAAAATATTCTTATAGTGTCGATAGATTAAAATATACAATTACTTTTTTTTTAAGCTTAAATATAAATTATTTTGATAATACATCGTTATTTTTGTTGTTTTATTAATATTTCAATATTGTTTGTGTGTAACATTAGTTAATTACAAGTTTATGGGGAAGAGAGTGGCCGAGCGGTCTAAGGCGTCGGCTGCAACGCAGCCGACGCTGGCTCGATACCTCGGTCATAGGCGGCATTTTTCTTCGGGCAAGTCACGGTGTCCGGAGAACAAGTGCCGTCATCCCCCACCTGGGCATGGCAGATACCTACGGGTGCCCAATCAAAAATTCTGCCAAACCCAACACACACGTGTTCCTCTCCCTACCGACATAAAAACCTACAAAACCAAAACAGCTAATGACCATAGATGCCGGGCTTAAGATCAAAAAAAAAAAAAAATATTAGGAAAATTATATTTATTTTAGATATTGAGATTTATAATATTTATGATAATGAGTATTACAATTACATACAATTACTCTTTTATTAGTTTTTTTTTTATGGATATCAATAAAAATTTATTTGTTGGTTAAAAAAGCTTGAAAATTTAATAGAAGGCTCCTAGTATATTGTTTCAAAGGCAGATGAAAAACATTAAAAATCCTTAGTCACAGTTTTTTTTTATAAGCATTTAAAGTTCAAAATTTGACAAAATATGAAAAAATCACGAAAATTAGCAAATTATTTTGAGTTAAGAATTCGTAAAAATTTTTCTTTTTAAATTTAAGATTTGAAAATGTAATACAAGATTCCTTATAAGATTATCTACCTTTATCAAAAAAAAAAAAGTCTATAAGAAAGTCAAATTAAATTTTTATGAGCGTTTGAAATTGAAATTTTTACAGCATTGTATATTCACTCGATTTCTCATATAGCGATATCCTTATTATGTTGTAATTCAAAAACGAATAACTGTAGATACATGAAAATTTCACTGAATATTTATATTGGCATTTAATATACACCATACAATTTTGAAAATATTTTGAATCTTTTTGAGCTGTTCACGGATATTTACAATTTTCAATTTTTTTAGTTTTTTTTTTCTATAAATATATACCTAATTGTAAGTTAAAATATTTTACTTTGTTATTATTTATAAATAAATAGGTATTACGCATACTAGGCATACGGTTGTTAAAAATATGTCAATACTAATAATTATATTTTCTAATAAATTTATTTCTTCATACATTTCAATACAAACCTGGTATTTCCAGTTGACATTTTAAAAAATAGGTTGGTAATATATTTTATTTTTTTCACTTAATGCGTAATCAATATGCAAAACGGATTTTTTAATTTATTAATTTAAACATAATTTAATATTTTTTTCTGAAATAGCATATCATAATCATATCAAAACTATACCTATAACAATTAGTTTAATTATTATGTTTTTTTTGTATTCTTTTAATCAAAAAAATATATGTATTATTAGGATAATTATTACTTTTACAGATTTATTTTATTATCTTAGTAGTATTATACGATCACTTGATTGAGTTCTTAAACTTTGGTGTAAAGTAAAAATTTGTGAATATTTATCAATTGTTTCCAGCTAATTAATCGGAATTCAAGGATGAGATATTTTTAAATGACATTGAGTGCACTTGATGGTTGAGGATCTGCAAAAAAGGTGAATGAGAAGTTTTCGTTTAACGACTTTTCTAAGTGCACTTCAGATTGTCTGCCCTACGTGTTGTCATAATCCACAAAACGATTTTTATTGGCCATTAAAATAACTCCAAACATTGGAAAATTTCATAATACAATTAATATTTCTGAGAATATTATTCAATCATTTTATTAGAACATTTTTTTAAAAAAAAACTTCATAGAAAAACAAAAGAAGTCGATCTGCTATATAGTATGTTTCGAGTATACCTCATAATTGTGTATATTACTGCAATTATAGATGTAGATATAGGTAACATCGCATACGAAAAATGATACTGAACCGTGGTGATGCATACAAAATCTATTTTTAAGGATATTTTACAATTTATTTTTATTACCATTATTAATTTATTTTTCCACAAGTTATACGGTGAGTTGAACTAGTTTTAACCGAAAACATGGCATACCATATTATATTATTGCATCCATAAGTCAATACCTACGTTCCTTCGACCGGTGTGATTATAATATCGTGTGGTATGAATAGCTTATAAAATTAGTCTATTATGAAAATTGAATTTTACATAGAAATTAATAATACGTAATGTGAAAAGTTTAAAATCCCTAGAAATAATATTTTTTGAATTACAATATGGGCGTGTTAATATTAAAACAAAAACCATAAGAGATATAGTTGTTCTTATAAACAGGTTATGTTAGGACTTAGGTTAAACATGTATAGAATTAAATTTTAAATGTCTATAAATAACTTAATATCACCTAGACTATTTGAAAATCATTTATGTCTCTATTGTGATCCTAATCTAAAAATTTGGTATAAAAATTTCGAGTTTCTACAGTTATTAATTTTTGATAGAATCTATTTGGTATGTCAAAAACTGCATGCGTCTTGCTTTAATATCCCCGTTGCATCGTTACATAGTAATATAATATTATATATTTAATCCATGCGAAATATTTCAATGAGAACAAATACTGTAAAAAAGTTAGATAAATACCTACTTATATCTTGTTGTTAATAATATAATAGTTTTAAATATAGTACCTATGTAATATGTATTGTAAGTTAATTTAATTATATTTCTTTCTATAGTAGGTATTATAATTTATAAGTTATTAAAAATAAGGCGTAGGTAAGTGTATATATGAATGTTGAATATATAAATAATAAATATTAAAAATACATATACTTTTTAGTTTTTATAAACCTGCAACTTTTTAGTTTCCAGTTGAGTTTATTTTTTATTTCTCTTCATCCCTTCTCTTAAAACCTGCAGTCCATTTTTACACCACAAATGATATGAAGGGAAGAAATTAAATTTTATAGCATAGGAAACTACAAGAACTTTTCAACATTGGGAAAAATCTATAAAAAGTAATGATCACTTTTACTACTTATTTATTTTTACCATACGATTTTCAACTAGTTAATCATCAGCCGTATTTTCTACACTAAAAAAATACATATTTAAACAATTCGATACTTTTCAAACAGATAATCGGTCGTGTATGACATCGTTGTCACATTCTGTACATCGACAAAACTTTGCGTCTGCGTCTCGTGATATTATTATAATAAGACGTTATAGGGCAATATCAAATTACGTATTATGCTTCTAACATTTCAATAATTTTATATTAAAAAATGATGTTCATCAAAGATATTGATTTATTAACATTTTTTATGCTTAATAAACTTGGTAATTTAAGTATTAAACAATAGCTAGGCATGTAATAATTGTATTCAAATTGTTGTTGATATTTAAAATAAAAGTAGGTATAGTTTATACTTTATAGATTATACATTATACAACAGTATTAACTACCTATAATATATGATTTAATTATTCAAATAATACTTTCAGTGATATAAAATGTATGTAAAATATTTTAATTGAAATATTTTTGAGCTCAAAAATATTTTCTCGCGTAGTATATTTGTGTTTATTTTACGAGTCATATAAAAAAAGATTAATCTAGTAAATTTTACTATGAGTATTCATATATTTTCAACATTCAATATAACGGTTAGAAGTAATGCACATTTTACTATAAATCCATATTAAAAATAATTCAAATTTATTCCTGAAAATGTAATATATAATACCTATATATTACATTTTCATGTGTATATATTATAAATAATAAATATATATTATATATAGATATGTAAGTGTAACATATTTATACGTAGATAATTTCAACAGTTTATATTTATTATAGGTCATTAAAGGGCAATGCAAAAACGCTATGGCTTTTGTTTAGGCTGTATTTTAACAAGCATAAAAATCTATTGTGTACCAACGCTCTATTGTATGTTTAATTCTTATAATATCAAAACTTTTCCTAACAAAATGTATTTAAAATATTTAAAATGCGGTTAACTAAAATGTATGTCACTGTTTAAGAAGTTTTACTATAACACTAATAAATCTTTAAAGCAATACTTTGGGAAAACAAACAAATCCCTGTTACTATATTACCTATATTATGTATTAATAAAAAGTGTTAACAAAAAAAAAAGTTATACTACATTATGAAATTTCTATAATTAATTTTTTGAAAAAAAAAAATAATAATAATAATAATAATAATAGAACGAAAATATAATACTATAATATACCACTTTTAGTATAAAAAAAACTGTTTGGTTAGATATGTTAATAAATTATTATATATTATATAAATATATAATCATACATTTTTATGAATATACCTAGGTATTATATTATGACCTATACATTAATAATTTAAGTACTAGTCCAAATATCCATTTTATGTTACAATGCACTTTTATTGTCGCACATTACGAAAAATGTTTCTTCCGCTTCCCGTGATAAAAACCAAATAATATATGTGCACTGTCCTATTGATGGCATGTTCTGATAGTCCAACATACGATAAACGAAAACAAAATTATGAAATACAAATGTAATAACCTAATACATAGTACATAATAACATTTGTTACCTTTATGTGATATAAATTAATATCTATACATAATAAAATATTATGTACACTGTTATTACATAGGTATTGTTATTAATTTAAAAAATACAACTTTAAAGCTTGTCGAATAAAGCTACTGCTAAGACGTCAAATTGACCACGTTTTCATTGATTACATTATATCAATGGGGACGGGAAAGGTTTCATTTCGATTTTTTTTTATTTGTTTTATTTTATTTTCCTTTGGACTCGCGGTGAACGCCTTTTATGATGCAACCTTACAATAATAATAACAATAATATACCAATTACATTTCACAGCATGCCTGACTGTGTAATTTGATATGATATTAATACACTGCGGTGGCGGTCAATGGGTTATGAATAAAAGGGGTGGCAGTATAATATGTATTATTATTGTTAAGCCCAACTGTACGCGGTCCACGCTAAGTTCCATCGGCCACTATATCGGTTTATACTTTACACATACCTAACCTCGAATATAACTGTACCACATATATCATGATTAGTGATCACCAACCGGATCTGTTCTATTGATCTACCGATTTATATTAGGTATACTTGTAAATTCGTACAATATTAAAATAAAAATTAATTATTACCACAGTAGCAACGTGATTAATTTTTTGTGAAGATGGCTGATTTCAAAACATTTTAAATATCGCATCACATTACAACTCGTAAAAATATAAATTCATTAGTTATATATTAAAAATTTTATGTATATTCACAAACATAATATTATAAAATAAGCCTAGTTTTTTAACGAAGTTTACATAGACGTTTGGACTAATTTTCAAATTAACAATGACGCTGTATTAATATTTTCACAATATCGAATATAAATTTCTGATAGTCTATCTAAATATGTGCAAACTATAGATATACATACGTGAATGTATTGTACTTTATATAATACCATGTATAGGTACATGTGTATAAGACGAGCCAGGGTTCCGAATGCGAAAAAATACATTGAATCGATACGGTTTATATACCCAGTAATATGTATAGGGCTGTTGTAGAACGTAATAGTATAAGTACCGACCAGTCCGAAATGCGTGACGTGAATCAGCAAAGTTTTCCGTATATGGCTATTATAGCTGCAGTGATGTGAGCGTACAGTATAGGTGCCTACGGTTAAGTATTATCGGAGTAAAATAATAATATTTAGCGATCGTGCACGGACAGGTGTATATAGCTTCAGCTACTCGAAACGTAATATGTTTAGGTAGGTAAGTACCTACCTACGTATACATCATGACGATATTATGATTTTACTATAATTGAACATTATTATACCGTATAAATTTTACCTAAGCGAGCATAGAGTACTCGTCGGACGAGACGTCGGCGGCTCCTTTGCTCCGGTGGCGGAGACGACGACGACGACGGCGACGGCGGCACCGGCAGCGGCGGTGGCGGTGGCGACCACGACTACCGCGGGGACGACCGATGTCCGTTGCACGATATTGTACGATAATATATGACAATATAATGTTCCGTTCCCCGTGCGTTAACTGTCCGTCTCCGTTTGACCACCAACCGCGGCGGCTGACGATCGAAATTCGCACGTGCAATTTATGCGATACACATAACGATCATAGCGGGAGCGTACACGAACTGCACCGGCGTCCGCGAGTGTACATACGGCGGCAGAGTCGGATGCGGACGCCGCGAGGGCTATCGGTGGCACACGCGGCGGCGTCGGGGAGGGAGAAATAGATAACGCTCCCGAACGGTGTTTTACTCTGTTAGTATTATATGTATTGCGCGCACATGCACGCCTATACGCGTGCAAATACCGATATTACGATTAATTGTATTATTTGTATATTATCACTGCGATTAAAAAAAAAAAAAAAAAAAATTACTTTTAAAATTTGAAAAAAAAAATTTGAAGAAAACCAAAACGAAAAACCGGCGCTTACGATAACATAAATATTGTAATATATGCGTAATATTATTTTCTTGTAGCGTACGTCATGCAGATGCGTGTTATTTACGATTTGTGTGTGTGTGTGTGTGTGTTTTTGCGTGTGTATGTGAGTCTTTTTGTGTGTGCGTTTGTGTATATGTGGATGAGTGCGAGTGTGTTTGTGTATGTTGGTGTGTGTATGTACGTGTGTGTGGATGAGTGTGGGTATGTATTTGTGTGTGAGAGTGTGAATGTCGTGTGTGGGAGGGTAACGGGCACAACGCGCGTACACGGGACGCCGGGATCCGGGTATGCGTCGTCGGTTGGCCGACGGCTCGGACAGAGAGACTACCGCGGCGGCAGGAATCCGCGGAGAGAAACGCGGCGGTCGGCGCAGCGCCGCCGTACCAGAATCAATATTTCCCCTCTCGCGCGCGACACATCCCGTTTGTTCCTGTGACGTCATCTCCGGTCGTGCACATGGTCTTTGACGGTAACCTCCTCTCCCTCCTCCTGTTCATCCTGCCGCTCCACCACCCGCCACATCTACACCTCCTTCTCGTTCACCACTTATACTCATTCTCCTCTGCCCGACCCCACCCCACTCACGCGCACACACCGACCACCCCTCAGTATCGACCACCTCCCCTCCAGTCACCGCGACGTCTAAGCTCCCCAACTCTATACTACATGCGTAACGTATAATACACCCTCCGAGGCAACTTTTTTTTAAATTTATACTCGTAAAAGTTGGCTGAAAGTGTGGAATATTTTTTTCCACCCACGTTTTTGAACAATTTAACCGGCTACACAAATTGTTGACCCAACGTCTATAATTGGTGTAAATAAATGTACGAATGAACTGTTTTCTAGTAAAAAAAATTCTTACTGTCGAGCTTCCGTTTATGCTTTCACTTTATTAACAGTTATTATGAAACCATTATCCAGATATACATATTGCCTCCAACAATGCCTTACCTCTGATAATTTAAATGGGGCACAAAATAATCTATATGCTTGGTGTGCCGTTTATTTAAGCTACCTACCCAAGTTTGCTTCTGTAATTTGGTTATAACTATTATTACTAACACGTTACCCATGTAAACACTAATGTTATTTTTAGTTGTTCCGTATTAGGTACTGTTAAAATTTCAAACTTATATTCACGCGTTATTGTATGCTAAGTATTTACATTTAATTTTTATGAAGAAAATGCATGATTAAATTTATTCATATCGACACACTAGAGCTAATGATCAAATTTTAAAATTGCTATTAATATTGTGCGTAAACAAATTAATCAACATAAAATGAACACATAATCCTGTAACAAACAATAGTTTCCATTGATAAAAAAACATGCCTAAGAATCAATAATTTTTGAAGTATGATTTGGTTATTCAAAAGAATATAATTTAGATTACTATAATACGGTATGTTGAAAACATTTTTAAACGACAATACTTTTTTTTAATATTTTCTAAATATTATAACGTTTATTTAATGGATAATCGTTTTGAAAGTAATAATATGCTTTCTGGGAAAATTTCACAACCCAATTTTAATACATTGTTGTCAATTTTTTAGATTCTGAGTGGAACGTATGATGAATGTATTGATTTTAAAATTATGTGATTTTTTTTTGTGTCTGCGTACACGATAAGTAGTAGAAATAATGCTTCGATTTTCAACTTCAGTATATCTTGTTCGATGGGAGAGTGAATATTGTTGGTGCTTGGGGAAGTCAAAATTTAAAATTTCCAATAGTTTTCAAAAGCACCAGGAATGACAACATAAAAATTAAGGAAAAACAGAAATTTTTACTCAAAATTGGTTTTCCACAAAATCGATATTGGTTTTTGGTGTAACTCTATTACAAATGAATATCCATGACATTTTCACTGGTCGTTTATATTTGCATTTTCTATACACGATAACATTTTCAATATATTTTGATTTGTTTTGAACTATTTAGGAAATTTTCTGTTTCCAATTTTATTAGTCTTTTGGATTCTGAGTGGAACGATGAATGTATTGATTACACAATGATGTGGTTTTTTTTTTATATTTTAGATTCTGAGTGAAAAGATGAGTGAATTGATTTTACAATGATGTGTGTTTTTTTTATTTTTTTTTTGTGTCTACCTTTTAGGACAATAAAAATGCATTGATTTTCTTTAACGGTATCTTTTCTGATAGAAAAGTGAATCTAGTTGGTACTTTGGGGGGTCAAAAGTAAAAATTTTCCAGTAGTTATTAAAAGCGCCGTGAAAAACAAAAGAAAAATTAAGGAAAAACGTGAATTTTTAAGCAAAACCTGTTTTCAGAAAATTGAATTTGGTTTTTGGTGTAACTTTAAAACAAATGACCGTACATGAAATTTTCACTGGTTGTTTATATTTGCATTTTCTATACACGATTACCTTTTTAAAATATTTTGATTTATTTTTAACTGTTTAGGACATTTTCATTTTCCATTTTTTTCCATTTTTTTTAAAGTTTTTTTTCTAAAAATATCAATAAAATTTTATTTGTTGGTTAAAAAAACTTGAAAATTTAAAAGAAGGCTCCTTGTATATTGTTTCAAAGGCAGATGAAAAATATTAAAAATCCTTAGTCACAATTTTTTTTTTATAAGCATTTAAAGTTCAAAAATTGACAAAATATTGAAAAATCACGAAAATTAGCAAATTATTTTGAGTTAAGAATTCGTAAAAATTTTTCTTTTTAAATCTAAGATTTGAAAATGTAATACAAGATTCCTTATAAGATTATATCTACCTTTATCAAAAAAAAGTGTATAAGAAAGTCAAATTAAATTTTTATGAGCGTTTGAAATTCAAATTTTTACAACATTGGATATTCACTCGATTTCTCATATAGCGATTTCCTTATTTTGTTGTAATTCAAAAACGAATAACTGTAGATACATGAAAATTTCATTGAATGTTTAAATTAGCATTAATTTAATGACATTTACCGCTTTCAATTTTTTTTAGTTTTTTTTTCAATAAATATCAATAAAGTTGTATCTGTTGGGCCAAAAAGTGTAAACATTTAATACAAGGCTCCTGATATATTGTTACATTATCAGTTGAAAAAAATTTAAAATACACAGGCACAATTTTTTTTTATAAGCATTTAAAGATCGAATTTCGACAAAATTTATCAAAATTAATCGAAAATTATCAATCATTGTAATTAATAAATTATAAAATGTTCAGTTTTTA
>WHPZ01562503.1:0-10550 GCA_016617965.1 Macrosiphum rosae
GGGGGATGGCGGCACTTGTTTTCCGGACACCGTGACTTGCCCGGAGAAAAATGCCGCCCAGTGGTCGAGAATCGAACCCGCGACTGCCAGCGCCGCAGCCGACGCGTTAGACCGCTCGGCCACCTCGTCCCCCACCATTGGCTATTATTGAAGTGCATATAGTAACACAGAGAGTAGTACTGTGTGTGTAATAAGCAATTAGGTAGGTACCTACATAATATAATATATTAAGGCTATAGTAAAATTAAAAATATTATACATTTATAATACGTGCAATTTGAAAACTGCAATATTGTTGTTTTCGGTATCGTTGAGAATTATTGCAAACCGGTAATATTATAATAATTCACCTACCCAAGCAAGAATATATTATTATGTCACAATTTATAAAATTTATTTTTTTAAATTAAAATAATATTTCGACAGTTAAAACTGATATTAACAATAGTATAGATATTAATATATTATAGATGAATACATGAGTTGTAGTCATAATAAACTTTTATCCGTCATTCATATCGGATAATCATATTATAGTTTTTTTGCCCAACACTGCAGCGCAAAGATGACGAAAATGTCATCATAGTAGATGTAGACCTTATAGTATATGTTGTACAATCAAGTTTCGATATCTTAAAAAATACGATAAATACATAAGTAAAATACATTTTTATCCCCCTCGAAATTCGATTGGTCGAGACTTGTGTTTTAAGTATAATATTTATTGTTACTAGTCTTAAAATATTATAATTTGTGTATTGTCTATTCGGCGCACGGTGCACACTGACAATATATTCTTCACTCCTTACAAGACTAGTGCAAGTACCTACCTATCATTCAACTGGCGTCGCAGGTACACGGAATATATGCGAGTGACATCAATTCCCGGACAAGGGTGTGGGCGCGTCGATTTAAAAATTCTGGTGAGAAAAAATACGGGAACCTACTTATAGCCTATAGGCTACCAGCTGCCTATAGTTAGACCGAGATGAGTAGATTGATTACAATTTAAAGGGAAATTTGTGAAAAACACTCTGTTTATTGCGCAAGATAAATGGTATCGAATAAACAAACGAAAAAAAAAACGAAACCGATTTGTGTTTAATAGGTACTGTATAGGTGCGCGGGAGGAAATATCGTGAATCGGAGAACGGGATTGAACGTCGTAAACGGCGCCGTCGTCGTCTAATGTATTTCCATTTTTTCCTCGTCATATTATTATAATGTGTCTCCCGGACACGGATAACAATTTATCACCGTTGTATGCTTTTAACGGAACAGGTGATTTCGGAGAGGGATGGACGCAGATACGATAATAGTAATATGTATAAACATTAAACTGTGAATAAAATATACGTAATGGAAAACGATGCGAAATATTATGATCATTATAAATTATAATAATATTATATTTGATGGTACCTAATACCTATACATAGTATACAGGGTGATTCACCCAACCCATTTTTACTTCAATAATACATAGGTAGGTAGTTAATATAAATTTGGTTTTTTGAATTTTCAAATATAGGTACTTGAAATTCATATGAAGATACAAACTTCTGTTTTCCTAGTGGAAAATCAAGAATCAAAATTCAAACTATTAGTTTTTGAGTCATTTCATTTTTTGCACTAAAATTATAATAGGTCCATACTCCATGGTAACGGGTTTTGTACGATGTACCGTTAATAATAACAGTAGGTAGTAGGTACCTACCATACTTACTGAATACTGACAGAGTTCAAGGAATCGTAAAAAACAAAATATTAAGGAACTCACTAAATTTGCAAAAAGTTCGGGAAAAGGATATTTTCGTTAGACGAGTGACAACAGTATACATAAGTCGTCAAAACCAACGACACGAATGAACGACATAAATACGAATCCTGCAACTAGTAAAATATATTATTCAAACGGATGTTGTTGGTTGTATTTAAGTTTAATGTCAAGTATCTAAATCGTGTATAGGTATACCAAACACTGTGTATTATATAGAGCGCAAGCACACCCGCCACCCGCAGAATAAAATTCAGCCCAGGGAAAAATCCAAAGGTCAAATTACCGAGTTTATATTTTGGTTGATGGTTATTTTGCTATTTATTTTATCTATTCTTATATATCATAGTATACCGCATCATGATAAACTATTTTTAAATTAATACTTTTCTATCCTAGAAATATTTTTAAGCTATATGATATGCAATATAAATTATAAGATATAATAATAATAACTTTTTCAATCTGCTATAGATATTATACTAACAACATAACACGGTTCATTGAACTTTAAAAAAAAAATTTTGCAAAATTATTATTAGGTATGATTTGACACGTGATAAAAAAATTTGTAAAGGTTTTGTAATACAAGCGAGACTGGGATAACGGGGAAAACGGGTTTGAATTTTGATGTGTTGACATCTGTGACAAACGTGCGATTTTTGCTAATTTATTGTTAAGGAAATTGTTAAAAAATTTTGTGGGGAGGGGGGGTTTGTCACATCCACGTTAGTACGTTACCTTGGGATAGTTTATAAATAGCTCGTAAATAAGTCATGAAAATTCTAAAAAAAGTTCAAATTTATGTTTATTATAATTGCATAAATTTTTTTTTTGTAGGTTTTTGTTGGTAGGGGGGAACACTTGCGTTTTTTTGGCAGATATTTTGATTTGGGCACCCGTAAGTATCTGCCATGCCCGGGTTGTTCTCCGGACACCGTGACTTGCCCGAAGAAAATGCCACCCATGGCCGAGGTATCGAACCAGCGTCGGTTAGTCGGCTCGGCCACTCCGTCCCCATGCATAGGTTTTGTTTAAGTTCAAAGGGGAGAGGGGTCATTATAATGTAGATATGTTAATATACCGAACACCTAATACCTTCTCTGCTGATTCAATTTTTTAATTTTTTGTATACAATATTACAATATAAAAGTATTTTACGACTTTACGAATCGTTTTCTTTTGAAGCGTTTTTTTTCGACGACAGCATTATTGTTGTTATTAGACCGTTTTATAATCCAGCTACAAAAGGGATTATTCACAAAGCATTTTTTTTCACCTACTGCTCAAACAGTTTATTTCAAGAGTAGATTATTATGAAAAATACTTATATAAAATATGTTATACCTATATAGTTGTATAAGAAGTTTTATTTTTGTTTCTGAAAAAGTATTAATATCTTTTACAGCAAACTGTATACACATGCGTAAAGTACCAAAGTATTACATAGGGTACTTAATTACATTTTAATTTGTTATATTTCACGACAGACTTTGTTCTAAAAAGTGCATTACCTAAAACCTATTACCTACCTAAATAATAATAATTATGCATAGTACATTGTAAAAAATAACAACCATAAAATATATATTTGGATAGATCGTATAAGTAACATATTATTATAACATATTTTGAATTAGGACAAAATTACTAATCAGTACTTACAGCTATAGTGTGTCGCGTGTGTGTGTTACTATATAAGCATACTTTCCATAAGATATTAGGGATATTTAGAGGACTGCACGCCATTCGCGATCTAGTCCTTGTCTCGTCCGTCTGGTGTACAAATGTGCAATTGTTACGACCAACCCAATTTGACTCAGACATTTGGTACACATAGAAATCAGGTCATATCGGAGTTAATAGTTTACGTGTGGATACATCATAAAATACAAAAAACGGACCCAAATAATTATTATACATGCAATAATGTTTCGGTCTGACGAGCGTAACACGTTACGAAATCTTCAACATATAGCATATAGATACCTATATAATATTTATAAATTTGTTTTGGATCGAATATCGAAAACCTAATTTTCTATTTTGGCGTTAGTATTATAATTTATAAATCACTCAACCTATGTTAAACAATGTTATTGAAATCACTCTAGTCCAAGGTAGAAATAATTAATTAACATACACCTGACTTACAGTTATACAGCTGTTTGTATAAAATATATACATTATTTGATTGATATTTTCAAACTCTTATACATTTTTATATTATTTAATTTTCACACTTCAACGATAAAAATAAAATTTCTTTTTACACAGTTATATTTTATACCTACACGTAACAACGACATATTATGTTTTTATTTGAATTAATTTTTTTTTTTTCGTAATTGCTATATTATGTTGACATTTTAAGTGTCTTAGTGGTTTTGGAACTTTTAAGGATTTATACTTAAATTTACGTCGTTTTACCAACTATTCAATACATACATATTGTAAAGGAAAATTATAGTAATTTAAAAATATAAACATTTGTTGCATTCAGTTTCAACAGTAATTTACAAAAATGGTTTTTTTTAAATAAATATATCGTAGATATTATTGTAAAAACTTCGATTTTGGTACTCAATTGACTCTTAATGTTAAATCAAATATTTTCTTTCAATAAACATACGCATTTAAAGTAAAAAAAAAATAAGGATTTAAAAAACCAAATTAACCATTTAAAATTAATAATTTTATAAAATATATTCTATGGAGGTAAATCATTGCATATAGGTACCTACTATATTGTTTGATTAATTAGTCAAACTGATTTATGTCACTTTCTTCATCTTTATCTGATTCTGAACCCTGGTCTTCTCTAACCGTGTACAAAAAGTCTATTTTTATTGTTGAAGTGTGAAAATTAAATAATATAAAAATGTATAAAAGTTTGAAAATATCAGTCTAATAATTTATATATTTTATACAAACAGCTGTAAGTCAGGTGTATTTTAATTAGGAGAACTATTGGCAAACTTGGTTCCTTCTCCGGTCCTCGATATCAAGAAAAAAAAAAAGGTGTATGTTAATTCTTTTGAATTTCAGGTTTAAGCATCGGATTATTGTAACGATAAATTATTGTTAAAAAAAAACCAATAATTTTTTAGTTTAAAAAATGGTACTTTTGGCACACTAATTTCGTGTTTCACCCCACTGTGAGGTGGCTAGATTTAGTTTTTTTTACCATAAATATATCTGTAATTATTTATTGTCCATAGGTATATTATTTTACCTACCTATATAGCTATATGTTGATAGGTACATTATGTGCAATGTTTTTAAAACGTCACAATATTCATTGTGCAATTGTGTACTAACATAAAATATGTTTTATTTTATACGTTGTTAAAATTGTTTAAATGTGTATAGAGAAATCCGAGGCCTCGGTATGTAAATTTTAGGCCCACCAGCGATACGCCGCTACAGTATCCACATAATATAGGTATAGTAGCACGGGCCGCGGCACTCCACATTAATTATTATATTAATTATAGCGGTATAACCTTGGCCGAATCCGCGGTATAAGCCGGTATGACCGTGTGTTGGAAAATATATTATCAATATTATAATCGCCAATGTCCAATTAGCAATTATTAAAATTGAATTACATTATTACCCATATTATATAACTAATTTTAAAAATATTTCAAAATTTCCAATTTTCTTAAAACGATACATATTATTAAAGTGCCTAATCAATTATTTTATTCGTACCTACATCAAACAACATACCTTAAGGCAGTGGAGTACGCAGGATTTTTCAATGGGGGGGGAGCTTGAAAATTATTAATTTTTATTTTGTCCAGTCTAATGATTTCAGACGTTTATTTGAGGTATTTTAAAATGTTCTGATCATAAGCTTCGATGCCCGATGCATGTTTTTGGAAGCAAATTGGATCTAGTTGGTACTTTTAGGAGGTCGACATTGAAAATGCTCAGTGCTTTTTAAAATAATTGGGGAATAAAAATGAAAATTTATTAAAATTATTTAGTATAACCAGCTTGGTTATACCGTCCTCACTTGAATTGTATTTGTGATTAATTAAAATTGTTTTTTTTTCCATAAATGTCAATAAAATATTATTTATCCGGTCAAAAAGTTTGAAAATGTAATACGTAAGTTTCTATTATAGCTAAAATATTAACGATACATAGGCATCATGGTTATTTTTATAAGCATTTTAAGTTCAAATCTCGTCAAAACCACAGTTAATTTGTAGCTCAAAACTTATAAAATATTAAATGTGTATAGCTAAGGCTAGACAATTTAATACAATAGGTCTTTTATACAAGTTCATACTTTTACCGAAAACTTACAGATAATTTATAAAAAATGGTATGCAAATACAATGTTTTTTCAAAAATGAATTCATTCTGGTAAGACGTATATGACATTTACGTCTTGCTTACTATATAGTTGACAATTGAAACTTGATAAATATTTTATTTTTTTAAGTTATAATAATAAGGGCAGTGGAGGGGGGACTTCAGCCCTTTAGCCCCTACCCCCTCCTGCGGACGCCACTGCCTTAATGCACTACAACTACTAATTAATATTATAATGCGTATATTTACGGCAAATCACTGCAAGTAAACAATAACATAATATATATCATTATATACATATTATACCTAATATTAAATGTCTTGATTCTCTACGCGTTATGCGTATGAAATATATTTTATTGATGTGCAATTTTGTTTTTTAAGAATTTGTTTCCATTAAATTATTAAATTCTTTTAATTAGCAATTCAATGCCTGTGGAGGTATCATATAAATATATAATATATACAATAGGAGTCGTTTACAAAAATATTTTTTACAATATATTTTACGGCTATAATAATATGATATAAGCACCAAATATATAAATAAAAAAAACATGTAATTTTCAATAGTATTTATATTAATTCATATTATATTATAGGTACCTATTTCAAAATATTTAAATTCGTATATAATATAATATATAAGTAATATATATTTTAGTAGTAAAAATCTAAATTTTTGTTAGGTTATTAAACAAAATACTTTTTTTTTTTTATTGAACAAACATTTTATTTACAATCTATAATTACATATTTACATATATTACAATAAGTAAATGGGATGGAGATGATTAGCTGGAGGGGGGAGTCACTCAATGGTGGGCCCCGTGGAAATCGATTTAAGGAGGGAATAGGTGGTCTCTACACCAGTTTCTTTTCAGGCACCTGGGTGGATTACCTGGGATTTGTTTGAATGATAGTTGAGTGATTATAGGATTTGAGTGAGTGTTGTATGTTTTGTGTGTTTTTTTGTAGGTGATCATAGCAAGATTATTTAAGGTTGGAATGCAGATGTCTTTATGAAGTGATTCATTGGTTATATACCAGGGGGCACCTGATAATAATCGAAGACATATAGACTGGAATGCCTGAATTGTTCTGGTATTTGACGGTTTGGCAGAACCCCAAAGTTCAATGCCATAGTACCACATGGGTCTTAGAAGAGCCATATAGCTGATTGTTCTTTTGGTTTTTAATGAGAGCTTTGAGTGGAGTAATGGTCTAAGAAGGTAAAGTCTCGAATTGAGAGCTTTACGCTTGTTTTTTAAGTGGGGACCCCATGTAAGACGTTTGTCGAGAATTAAACCCAGATATTTAGTTTGTGTGGAAGATGGGATTTGTGCATCGCCGATAAAGGTTGCAGGGCTTTCCAAGGATCGAAACTTGAAAGTAATTTGAGAGGATTTTGATGGATTAACTTAAATTTTCCATTCGTGGAACTAGGTGTTCAACACAGTTAGGTGGTTTTGGATTTTTTGGGCAGCTTTTATGGGATCTTTGTCGATAGCAAGAATAGCAAATGTACCAAGTAGAGTGTTTTCGTTTAAAGGTAGGTCGTGGGTAAAGACATTGAATGGGAAGGGAGCATGTCACTGCCTTGGGGGACACCTGCAGCAGTACCTAGCTATTTGAGTGTTAGAAAGGGCATGATTTTTGTAGCTTAATTAAAGCTGCAATTAAAAATGTGCGAGTTATTCTCTACAACGACACGTTAAGTTTGTTACAAAATTCATGGTCCTATAAAATTGACTTGTGCAGTTAATGGTGGATATATTGAACAATATTATAAAAACAAACAAAATTATTACACAAAATGGGTAAAATTTCAACGATTAATGTGTTCTTTATTACCTATTGGATTAGCATTAATAGGTACTTAAAAAAGTGTGGAAACCATACAATTTTACAACATTATGCTGAATTTTTGAAAATACAAGTTGCTGCTTTCATCCATTCAAAATTCAACCGATTTTCAGAGTCACTCTTTTAGGAAATTAACTTTCAATAAAATCTGGTCTAAGAAACCGACTAACGGATAAAATATTCAGTGCTACATACCTATACTTTATTAAAAGTTACATATTATAAACCTAGTATAATTATATAAATTAATTGGCATTTGGCATCAAGTGTACAATCAGAGTGAATCAATAAATTATTTTTTATTTGTATAGGTATATAATAGTATATATACAATATACATATAACATTTTCTATAATTTAATGGCACGCAGGAAAAAAATCAGCTAATTTTTGGCACGTAACGTTAGATACATTTGCCATCACTGGTCTATAATAACTAATGTATAGCCCACGATGTATATTGTATATAATAATATTATATACATCGTGTCTAGGACAAAATATGGGTCGCTTAGGCACTCGTACCTACCTACATTTGGACGCGAGCACATCATTCTTTTACTTTTACATATTATAACTATGACAGTAATATAACAATATACATATATTTTAGAATAATTATAAAACATTATATAACATATTATAGTTTATAAGCATACATTTTATTCAAATACATATGCATAAATTAAAAATATAATAATACTAAAAATGCAATAATTAGGTAGTACCTATACAGAAATCGTTTGGACTATCCCTCTCAAAAATGACAAAATTCCACTTTGTTCATAAATTGTAACTATTTTTAAAATCCTCTCATCAATATGAATAAATTTTTTTATTTTTTAGGGGGACTAGGTATTTCCTGTTTCTAATTGACTATAATAAAAGTCTCTACCTACTTTTACTTATTGAAGACACGTTTTAAAATACCACAAACTTGGATGATTAACCACCTTCTCCATGTTTAGTCTTCTGTTGGCAGCTTCGGCGAGATTGTTGGTTCTATTTTTTCCATTCAAAACTATATTATACATGCTCCAAATATTAGGTGGAAATGAAGACAATCAACAACATAATCTTCCATTTCTATTAATTCGTCCAACGTAATTATCTTCAAACCAATATAGTAAGGGTTATAACTTATAACTCGTAAGTATTCCGACAACTATTCATTGCCCAATTCTAACCTAACCCAACGTCGATTTCGATAACGTCGGATAATCCCTATAATATCGTAATACAACTATAATGTTATATATTATATATATATATAGTTATATTATTTTCGTAGATATAATATGTAAAATTTAAAGAATTGAATTAATATAATTTTGTCCTTGCGTGCAAACGACCGCATTCATTTGTCCCTGTTCGTGATGTTATCTAATACTTACTATTATGTGATTTGTGATTTGTGATGTAATAATAAGTGTTGCAGATCATAGATGATACCAATATTAAGGTACCTTAGCATAAGTAAATATAAGTAATATTAAGTAAGTATTATTATTTCGTTTGGTTTCGTTATTTGACAGTTGTATTAAAATGAAAAGTTGAAAACATAGATAATAGCTGGTATACAGTTCGTAGGTAACTGCAGTAAAGCAATGAAAACGCATAAAATATACCTACCTAGCTAATATTATATATTATTATGTTTGTATTAGGTCCTACATGAATATATAGGCATTCAAATATGCAAGCTGATGGCCAAAAACAAAACAACAATTTTATACAACAATGATCAATCCACCATACACATAATAATTAGGTGGTTTGGTGAGATCAAATATTTGCCGACTGAAATTTAATTTATGCCGACTGTAAAAATGTCGACCCGTAATTTCTTAAAACAAACGTTCTGCTAGCTCTCTGTTATTAAGAAAATGGCCACTGATAGTTACGAAGAATTAAGGGGGGGGGGGTTGACGCCCGGCCTTGGGTAGGTATTAAGTATTATTTATTAATAATAATTAGGGGAAGTAATGCTAAATTTAGGAGAAGTAATGCTAATAGGAGAAGTTATGCTAACACAGTTCCTCCTACGTCCCTCGATTAACTCGGAAAAAAAATTAATAATAATATCGCGTGTATTGTACTGGCGTCGCAGCCGTTTTTTCGCAATTCCAAGCTCATAGAGTACCTGCCTACTGCACTCTGTAAATTCGCCCCATTCCAAACATAATATTTAGGTACCTACGTGCCAAACCACCTAATTTCTTTTAATAAATACCGTTTGAACAAATAATTATGAATAAATAGGTTTAATTAATATATTATTATAATAATATAATAAAGATAGTAATGTATAATACAATCAATAATTAGGACTATACAACTAAAAAAACCTACCTTTTTTTATTGTTTTAATGTATAGGGCTTTGAAAAAGAATAATTTTGGTGGTCTTAAAATTGTTGTCAGACATTTGGTTCCGTGTTTAAATGTAAGTCGCGTTTTACGCGTGACGTCATAAAATCACACCGTCGACGGGTTGTATCTAATATACACGCTCGGAATTTATTTCGCGCTATTAAAATAATTATAGAAAAAAATTGATTAAAGGTACAAGTTATTAAA
>WHPZ01562513.1:0-15823 GCA_016617965.1 Macrosiphum rosae
TTTTTCCTTAATTTTTATGTTGTTTTTCCCGGCGCTTGTGAAAACTACTGGGAAATTTTTACTTTTGACCCCCCAAAGTACCAACTGGATTCACTTTCCTGTCAGAAAATCTACTGTTGAAGAAAATCCAAGCACTTTTACTGTCCTAAAACGTGATGACAGACACAAAAAAAAAATTTAAAAAAAAACACACATCATTGTAAAATCAATACATTCATCGTTTCACTCAGAATCTAATACATAATAATATTAGTATTATAGGTGCTAACAGAAATATAAAAATGACTGTCTCTACTCAAAATCGTTTTTTGAAGTATACAAAGATATTATTTTATTCAGACCTATTTTAATGACGAGTTGTGCCAGCGACTTTCCCGGTTTCTTAAAAAATATAATTTTAATTTCATAATGTTGATAAAGGGAGTATATATTATATTATTGTATTATATGCCTATTATAATATTGGATACTAAAAGTTGCTGAAAACATCGCTCCGTTTGTCGCGGAATAAATTGTGCTCATCGGCGACACCGTAGAAACATTGTAGAAACATTGTGGAAATGTTTTAGAAACATTGTGAAAATACGACCGATACAATATATGTACCAGGAACGTATGTTGGGAATGTGATGGTTGTTGAACTACACGGCGGTCGTATTTACTGCCGGCGTCGACGCCACAATATTATGCATCGACACCTTTACGACGGGGAAACTGAGAACGAGTACCGCCTAGCGCATGCGACCCTGGTACCGAGGAGTCCGTTTGTAGGTGTCTCGGTCATTATCGTGTCACGTAATGACCGCGATTCGACAACACTGCTGACACAATGATTACCAAATTTACCAAGACGCGCTTCACATCCGTATTTTCAAGAGGACTTTACACCCACAGACGTGTCTCCGTCTTACAAAATAAAATGTACAAAATTGCAAAAACTGTTTTTCACGGGATTATACATGACGTATAAAATATTTATAATAATAATATTATATTATATGGGTCGGGTTTGAGCAGAGAATTATCTTCATTTTGATTGCATTATTCACCGACGGGAAATAACCGTCTATATATATTTTATATCCGTAGGTAGGTACAACGGGATTTTTTTTCATAGTGTAACACTCAAAAATAAATGACAGTAAGTTACAATTAAATCAGGAGTCGGGAAAATAATATATTCACCCCAGAATTACCAGGAATATCGTCGCATATTATTACCACGAAAATGTCTCAACCGATGCTTAGTCAGCTGCTTTATATCAGCATGAAATTATATTTGGATTTTATCTAATATAATATAGACCAATAATTACCAATAATTATTATGACAAATGTCAAATACCTAAACTAAACGGTTTATATAACAATATATTATTATTAGTTCTTATTCATATTGTTTTTTAGAAATATCGATACTTAAAGGTTAAACCAAAAATATCACTACGAAACGAGATTAAAGCATGGAGTTAATGTACCAGTAAATAAGGAACTTTTCGGTAGAAAAAGTGTTTTTATTGTTTATGTTAATCTTTTAAAATATTTAAATATTGATGTATTTTTAGTTTAGAACAAAAGTTCGTTTTTGAAATTTATAAATAATTTATATTTAAATAATTCAAAGATTTATTTTAAATCGTTACTACTTACATGGCTACACAGCAATTGGAATTTTATTGTACCTAATACATTTGTAATACTTGTTCAAAGTTTACTCTTATATAGCTGGTTTGTTGAAAATATTTTAACCATGACATTATCTGTGTTTGAACTCTCTGTACCCTTTTACAAGCTTGCTTTTTGGGCCATTGTCATAAAAATATTTTGTAAATTGTAAATATTAATTTTAAATTAATTTTATATGTATCTTGTACTTAATTATGTAAATTGTTTAATTGTATGAACATTTTTAAAATAAATAAAATATATACTGCATATACTTATTTTTTTTGTTCATAAAAATACATCTTATCTTCACTCAAATTAGTTAAAACATTATAATCGAATTTTGTTATATAAAAAGAAACGTAATTTTCTATCCGGTCACCAGTACTTAGCGCTGTCTTTTTCGTGTTGGAATTTTTCGTTATCTTGACGCATATTTAAATTATGCTAATATAATATTATTAATTAAATGTCAAAAGTCAAAACCACTGATTTTTTTGTAAGTGTATTCAAATAATTATACGTTTATGGAATTTATGACCCCTAATTTATTTATTTTTGACTAATAATCAATACATCATTTATTTATTACCATAATATTATTTGAGTGATATTAAAGTATGCCTAAAATCAGCTGTTTTTCACCAGAATTGTAGGTATGTACATTTGCTAATATCCAACACTTTTTGACATAGAAAATTTGAGGATTACAATAAATGAAAAATAAATTACAAAATTAAAATTTATTGGACCAAACAATTTGCGCACCAGAGAAAACCATAGTGGGTGTATTGGGGAAATGGTGCAAACATTATAAAATCCATCTTCACATCCTGATGTAGTGATGTGCAACTATTTAGTGAATATCATGCTTGCATTTGTGGACTAGGTTTAACACTTTTGCTTAATATGGAAAGTTGAATTAATATTTTAAAATTGCAAAAAAAAATTAATCGTTATTCCTGGTTATTTAATATTTAATTTGGTCCAAATTTGAACATAAAATAACTATAAAAAGACTTTATATTTTTAAGTTACAGCATAACCTACATAAATGGAACCTTTTGATATAAGTAGTTTTAATACATGGTAACATTTTCAAACTATTTTGATTTGATTTTTATAGCCATGATTATTTTTTAAAATATTAACACTTTTTTTTCACTTTTTTCACTATTTTTTGTTTTTCTTGACGCTTTCTAAGAATACATTTAATTTTCAATTTTGACCACTTAAAAGTACCAACTAGATTCATTTTTTTATCAGAAAAAATGCTGATCTTGAAAATCAAGTCTGCTTTCAAGTTTCAACAGACTTGCAGAATAGAACAAAGAAGTAAGAAGGATGCTTTTTTAATCTGCATACAGCATTCAAGCGTTCAACATTTCGCAAGTCTATAACTATATCAAAAAGAGTTAAAATATTTCAAAAATGTTTGTATAAATAATTAATCAAAATTTCAAATTTCTACGGTTCTTAGTTCTTGAGTCACACCAAAAAATTAAAATTGATTTTTTCTGAAATCGGTTTTGAGTAAAAATTATCATTTTTTGTTTAGTGTTTTTTTTACTCTTTCTAAAACTACTTGGAATTTTCAATTTTGACTTCTAAAAGTATCAACTATATTCACTTTTCTATCAGAAAAAATGCTGATTTCGAAAATTGAAGCATTTTTACTATTCAAAATGTTGTTGACAGACAGAAAAAATAAAATAAAATAGTACAGACATCATTGTAAAATCAATAAATTTTTTCTACCCTCTCAGAATCTAAAATGTAAGTGTAAGTAGCATTTTTATACCCATAAAACACAATCGAATATACTCAGTTATTTATCTGATAGCGTTTTAATTGATTTTCTGACAAAAATTGTCTTATGATGTACCTATGCTTATGATAAACTTAAAATTAATATTAATATAAACCACTCTGGGGTTTCGACATCAATGCATTGAAATATAGTCAAATATACATCAAATCATTGCACTTAAAATGTGAAATATATTTTTCATGTACGATTTTTTTCCTCCGATATTTGTCTCTAATTATTTTCGGTAATAGCCAGTCAAAAAATTATCATTACCATATCTCAAAACTGAAAACTGTTATGATGTATAATTAATAATTATATTAATACAGTATTATACTATAATATATTACACGATATGTGAGGTACCTACTTGATTATTCAGAATGTAAAATATCATAGAATATATCGTTGTGTAACTATTATAAAATATATAGATTTTAATCGTGATTAATAAGTTTAGAATACATGTTATCTGACAATGTTAAGTGTAAGATGAATATTATTCACATAACGTTGTATTAATGGTTTTGTATTATTGTGTTTATATTCCGTGAGTAATAGTATTTTTCGTAGTACGCCTATTATTTTAAGTTTATGATGTACCTATGTTAGGTAAGTGTTTAAGTTATGCGTTATGCAACGGCACTTATTATTTTTATTACATGATTTTTACAACAAGTATGTTATTGGATGTACCTATTGTTATTTGTTATAATAGTTATGACTTAAAAATTACGATACCAAATACATGTTAAATTATTACTAAAATCAAATTTATTGGCAAAACAAAAGACCAACTAATGTGTGAAAAACTAATAAATTATATGTATCTATAACTTATAAGACTTGAAATACAGAAGGTACTTATACAAAAAACCCTAGCATGACACTTAGTTGAATAAAATTGCTAAAACTTCAATACCTACTAATGATATACCACGTTAAAGTAAATAACTTTTAGACTTGAATCGATTTTATAGTTTTGTAAACATCAACTATCTACCTATACCTATAATAATGTAATATACTAGGTATAACTTATTAAAACAACCGTGAATCGTGCTACCACGGTATTCGGTATAATTTTATTTCAAAAAGTGGATTAGGTAATAAAAGTACAATCACAAAATTAAAATGATTTGACCGGATTGTATTATTAAAATAAATAAATAATTTTTCCTAAGAAAAATAGTGAGTAGTTTTTCCATAGATACAGATGTACTATCATTTCAAATTCAGATTCGGACACCAATATTATAGTGATGAAAACCAGCTTTCCGACAGTAATTTGAATAACCGATTAAAATGGCTATTAGGTATTGTTTAAAATGCATAGTTATATCATTATCTATCTTCGGATGGTCATAAAAACTGTCCAACTGAGATACACAAACTCTTTATTCTATGTAATGTTGAAACTGGAAAATATTTTCGAGGAGATATGAGCAAAATCATCAATCATATTTATTGTTTATCAAAGTATTCAAACTCATTTGATAACAAATGATTGAGTGGAAAATGTAAATCACATACTACATAGCCACAAGGTATCTATTTCAAACAAAGTATTTATAAGTATTTTTTAAATTCTCTTGATTGCAACTAATATCAACAGTAGGTATCATTATAAATATATATAACTGGAGTTTTTTAATAATATTAATTGTCTTATGCAAACAACTATATGAGAATTGACAGTTTGGTTTTCATTATTATAATATAGTAGGTACCTATTTTTAACTCCAAATAATCGGATATTAATTTAAATCCACCCACTAATCTACCCACGGCTGATATGGTAGATGTCAAGTATACCCTCAAACACAGACTTTATCAACTCTACAATAAAATATATTACGTCGTATGTATAGTTATTACATTTTTATTTTTTAAAAGCATAAGACGTTGTCATTATACAAAAATAATATAAACAATATTATAATGTATTATGGTATACTAACTAAGTAGCAATTGAAAACAAACATTGGATAGTAATGTAGGTATTATATGATACAGAATCATAACTTTTAAGTGCCTAGGTCAGAGATTGCGAACCTATAACCCGCGCACATTATTTTAGTGGCACACGCAATTGTGTAAAAGTTTGTCATCAAAAACCACTGGTCGTAGGACGTACACTCAAATATATTGCGATTTTAGATGACAAAAATGAAATATTAAGTTTATGGTGTTATACCTACACTCATTGAATTGAATATCTACACTGCTCAACAACTATTAATTTTATTACTATTTTCGATAAGAAAATCTTATTGGATAACAACTTTATTAATTATATATTTAGATAACGGATATAACGTGTAAAACTGGCCTTCGAGTTTATTAATTTAAAAATCAATATTCAAAATATTGTTTTAATAACTACTGTCGGGGCTCCAAATATGGTTGGTAATTACAATGAATTTATTAAACTTTTTTCCAATGAAATTTCGCATCCTATAATCAACTTTCACTGTATTTATACACCAAGAAGCGTTGTGTGCAAAAGATAGTATGAAATCGCTTCAAAAATTAATGGAAACTGTTACGAAAATTGTCAATTTCATAACATCTTGAGCTCTAAACAACCGACAGTTTGCCAAATTATTAGAAGAGGTCGAGTCGCAATACTCTGGCCTTCTTATGTATAATAGTGTTCGATGGTTGAGTCGCGGGCAAGTTCTTCATCGTTTTGTTGAATTACTGGAAGAAGTACGTTTATTTTTGTAGGACGAATCTCAAGATTATCCAGAGCTTACCGATTTAAATTGGTTGAATGAATTGATGTTTTTCACAGATTTTGCTGCAATTTATAATGATTTAAAGAAAAAACTCCAAGGCCGAGGTCAAACAGTTTTAATTATGTTTGATAATATTAAAATTTTTGAAAAAAAAATTCAAGTGTCTTGTAAAGATCTACAAAATGAAAACTTGAAATATTTTCCTTATTTGAAAAAACAATTAATAAATTCAAAACATTTTAAAGATAATAAATCAGCTTGATATGAAATTAATAATAACAAAAGATGTAAAAATATTAAAAAATGAACATGAATTATTTTCAAGCAGCTGTTCCCAATTTCGTCATCTAGATTCAAATTTATAATTTTTAATAAATCTGCATAATATTAAATTTGACGAACTTGAAGTTAATCAAGTTGATGTTTTTGAGTGGTTAAGTATTGAAAATTTAGAAATGGAGTTAATAGAATTTCAGGGAAGTTATACTTGGAGAAATAAATTTATTAATTTGAATAATGAGCTGGAAAATATTCATAGTAAAATTGGTAAGAATGTTAAATCGGAAAACTTGATTCTTAATGAGTGGAAAAGTCTTCCGAATTCATTTCCATCTATGAAAAAACTAGCTCTTTCTGTATTGACAATGTTTGGATCTACTTATGCTTGTGGGCAGTTTTTTTCTTCGATGAATTTTACTAAGTCAACTGTAAGGAATCGTCTTGGAACAGATTTAAGTGAAGCGTGTGTTTAACTGAAATCAACCAATTACAGTCCAAGGATTGATTCATTAGCCAATAAAATTCAGCAACACATTTCTCATTAAAAATGCAGCATGTATAACAATTTAATATTTTTTATTTTTTATAAATTCAATTTTTTTACCTACTTATGTGTTACTTATAATTTTGGTATCTTATATATTATTTAAATTGTTTGATAATGTAATATTTGACTTGTTTTTTATAATTTAAACCATAGATGTAGGAATTTTTAAGTTTGAAAAGGGTTATAAAACTAGTTGACAAGCAGGGAAAACATAACCCAACCAACATTTTTATTTGAAAAGCTGGTACAAAAAGGTTCGCCGTCCTTGGCCTAGGTAGTAGGTACTTTAATAAATTATAATTATAATAGCAAATAGCTATAGGTATAGTTTAACACTAGCCAAACGACAATATACCGCGAGTAAAAATTTAAATTGGTTTGCCTTATTAGTAAGTACCTTACCAGAATGTCAAAATCATACCAGATATCTAAAGACGCCATTGATAAATAAATTCGTATCTCATGTTCTAGATGATAATTACTAACGAAGTATTAATGTTAAAATTCGCATATATACATATTCTGTTTTATAGCGAAACGAAACCAATTTAACTTATCAGGTTAAAATATATGATGCGAGGAGGTCATAGGACAGGTCTCTCCCTGAGTCAGTGAGCTCTGGATAAATATATATTCCTCCTACTTCCACAGTAAGACAAAATTCTAAATACACCAATGTACCTTTTAAATTGTGAGTGTATTATAGCCTATAGGTACCTATATGGTATGGTAACTATATCGATTATTTCTAACTAAGAATATGTACCAAAATAAACCAAGATAGAAGATACAAAGAAAAATGAAAAAAATAATAAAAATAATAACACTCAAACACTCAGACACCTCTCGTGTATTCGTAAATTATATCGGTAAAATCTTTTCAGTGGTTACACTTTAACGCTTATAGCATTAAAACATATATATGTTATAAGAAAAAGATGTATATTATAACATAATATATATATTATATATGTATCTTTACTGTTATTACTTATTCATTGAATTATATTCTACCCACTATTCGATGTTCTTTAAGTATGCCTCTCCATACAATAAATCATATAATTTTATATTCTAAAAGAACTCTCATTCAGGATTTATTAATGTTTTTAGATGGTTTTTCAAGCTTGAATGCTGAATTCAGAGACCTAAGAAGTAAGAAGGAAGTCTGTTGAAAGCATTTTAGGACGCGAGACAACCCACAACGTTATTCATATAATTTTAAGTCAGTTTTTTATATTGTCAGTAAAAGGCCTTTAAGACATTTGTTTACTTTTTTGTGTTGTTTGATTTCGAATGAAATCTAAAAGTATGTTTGAAACGACGTGACAGCAATCAATGGGTTATCCATAATATTATAGTGCATGTATTATAACTTATACGTGGTGCTCATATTATGTGCGATATTATCGTTGAGTAGTATTACATTTTAGATTCTGAGCGGAGCGAAATAATGTATTGATTTTACAATGATGTGTGTTTTTATTTTCTGTCTGTCATTAAAATTTTGGGTGCCTAGTAAAAATGATCTGATATTTTTCCGAGATCAGCGTCTTTTCTGATAGAAAAGTGGATGTAGTTGGTAGTTTGGTACTTTTGGGAGGTGAAATTTGAAAGTTCCAAGTAGTTTTAGAAAGCGTCAAGAAAAACAAAAAAGTGAACTAATGGTAAAACCATCAATTTTATTTTTTTAGGTAACTCAAAAACTAATAATCGTAGACCTTTAAAGTTTTCACCAAATATTTATAATATAATTTTCAATGAATGGTAACATTTTCGAACTATTATGACTCTTTTTGCCTTAAACATTTTTTTGAAATTTATATTTTTTTTGGAATTATTCTGGATAAAAACTTTTTGAATTAGTAAAAAGAATGGAAATTGAATGCAACGTTCCTTATAAGTTTCATTAATGTAAGTTAAAAAATATAAAGGATACATGGGCAACGACACGTTTAACAACTTACTACTGTACAGCAGAGCGCTACTCACTTGTTCACCTTTTTATTATTTGTGTTTAATTATACTTTATTGTTTATAATGTATGTGCACACTTTCTTACTTTTGTGAACTTGGCAGTGCAAGATTACTAGTCAACTACTCTAAAAACAAATATTCAGTTGCAATAAATAAATATTATGTGTGTTTCCCCTCAGATTTTAGTTGTATGTTTGTCATTTTGTCAATTATTTAGGAAAAGTACTGCGAACTTTTGCATTTTATGCATATCACCAACATTTTTTTTGACAGACCTAGGTAATTACAATTATTATATACATACTTGTTAAATTATTTCAATAACAATGGTAGGTACAATATGGAAAATCTAAATATGAAGACCTCGTATTGAATGGTTATAATACGTCAGAATGCATTAGGTAGAAATGTTATTAAGTATTATTGAAATAATATACTGAATTTGTGTTGAATACTATTATAATTTATAATCATAAGGTTTTAATTATAGGCCGAGGCAGGCATGGATCTGGAAATGAAAAAAGGAAGTCTCCTTCTATCCATACCTGAGTAAAGGTATGACATATATTTTAATATATTGGATTTAGTTATACGTGCTATTGTATAAGTCTATACAACAATTAAAAAAATTAATATTTTTTTTTTAATCGTTGTCATTTTTAAAATGTTTTTTTTTTCTAATAATTTTTAATTTCATTTTTAATTTCTTATTCCAAAGAAGAATATTTGTTAGATTACTTATTTTAATTTATAAAAACAATTTTTAGCGAGTACTTAGTTGATGAGTAAGTTATAAGTTGGACCCAAAATTTGATGCATTTGCAATTTTTCATTTACTCAAATGTGTTGTTCGTCTCTATATAGCAATGTGATTTATAGAGTAGAGAATCTAATAATACAATTTTTAATTTGCATTTTTAGGGAATTTTATGCTTTACCGTGATTTATTAATATTTTTTACTGTTGAAAGTTACACTTTAGTATAGTATAGTATAACATATTATTTTGATTAAACTAAATATTCGATAAGAGTAACATAATACATCGTAGGTATAGACTTCAATTATTTGTTTCAAATTCTATTTTTGTATTAATTATTAATACAATGAAGATTGCAGACATGTAGACTATAGGCAGGTTGCAGGTAAGTATACTATTGTAGGCAGGTACTACTGTATGCTGTAATTTATAAAAAATTAAAGGTTGAAACTTTACTAAAGTCTATAGGTCACTAAATTATAGTCATCCAAAGAAAGTTTAGCCGATCCTATGAAAATGATTTAGATAGAAAAAAATTAATATTCAACATGTTACTAATAATATTGGTCGTCAAATTCTAAATAAATTTAATTCAGTTTTTCAAAAAAAATCAGGGACAAAATAATTCATAAAAATGATATGGAGAAGATAACTTCAAGGATCGATATTGTTTACCAGATGATAATATCATCTGAACAATGAACATAAACGATATTACCTACGTATTTGAAATAAGCTCCCTCACATCTGAGGTAGAGAGAAGTTTTCGATGTACAAAACACATTCGTTGGATAATCGGCGTTCATTTTTATTTTAAAATATTAAGAACACTTTGATTGTGCAGTGTAAAATATTTTAAGGTAAAACAAAAATATTAAACATTATAAAATAAATATTTAACTAATAACTATACAATAAAACGTCAATAATTTTACTTTGATTAAATAAGTGTATAAAATACGCCAAAAAAAGAAATTTCACTAAAAAATATTAATTAACATTTTTTTTCAAGTTCACAGAATATAAAATATACATTTTTAATATAATTTTCTCTATGACAATTTTTAATTTTTTAATGTCATTTTTATGTCATTTTAATATTTTATAAATTTATTTTGTACATTTTAAAATGTATTTAGGTCATCAAGTTCCGGCCCCTATTTATAAGTATTTAAAGCTTAGATGAGAAGAGTGGAGTGGTAAATGGGTACAAAAATGTTCGTCCACTACTCCGCTCAACCCGATGTGTGGTGATATAGAGAGTTAACTTTTGTTTAAGAGAGCTTTGAAAAAATGTTACTTAATGTTTTATTAAATAATGAGTGTCTTACGTTATATGGACCATCTTTACTATAGGTATACCATAATAATATAATATACGATGTTCGAAGCACGTTTTCATAAAATGCATTATTATTTAAAAATGAATACAATTCGTACAATACATTCTCCCATAACGTAACGGCCTTAACTGCATCTACTGTAAAATTCACTGTTTTGGATGCATAAATAAATGATGTTCATTCATTATTCATATAAAGTCGGTTGCAAACGATTTGATTGCAACACTTCAATGCTCATAAATTATTTACATTACGCAGGTATACATTATTTACAGCGATATCATTTTACAATAATATTGTATTCCAAACAATTAGGTACACAACTTGTTTCCTGCCTTACAAAACTTAACGATGATAAATGCATCGTCGTCGTTGGTATCTAATACAATAATCCAATGTTGACTTGAAATTATTTATTATTATTATTATTATTATTATTATGACTTACCTATTTTAAAATTATCAAATATATGTGAAGAGAGAGAGAGAGATGTATTAATCTTACAAAAATGTGTTTTTTTCTGTAAAATCTTTTCTTTTTTATGTAATAAATTACATTTTTAATTTTACCACGACATTTTAATACCAACAATTTTTATTAAATTAGCTCAATTATAAGCAAGATGAAAACTTCGTCAATTTATTAAAATAATTCTCATGTTCAATGTAATAGATGGAGAAAAAGACTCATCTTTCAATTAAATATAATTATTTGTGTTTTTATAAGCCATTCTAATTTTTTGAACTTCAAATTAACTTTGACCTAAAGAACAATATAAACTAAAAATGTTTTATTCGTCTTTGGAATAATTAACTAATATTCCTGTACGTATACATACTATATAGGTACCAATATATTTTTGAAAGGTATGCAATTTCATACAGTTAATTTTATAATACATAAAGGTATTTTTTTTATATTACAGTAAATTCAATCGTTGACATTTTAACTTATTCAGCACAAATAACACACGCGTTTACGCTTTTTCAATTTTACATTATAGTAAATTCAATCATTGACATTTCAACTTCTTCGATACAAATAATACACTTTTCCCCATTTTCAACGATTTCCATGACGTATAGTTGCGTATAATTGATATTTTAACTATATTATTTTGAACAGAGAAGTGGATCTTGTGATGGATACAAGTCACAACCAGAATATAATACTAAAAAGTAAAATTATTTTTTTTAAAGACCAGCAGAATTAAAGTATTCTCATATTGACATACTACGTAATTTAATTTACAGCCAGAAAACACATTTTCGGTGAACGTCAATATTAATAAAGATTTAATATTCGAGTTTTTGGGGGTAATTCTGTTCAAATTTATGAAAGCAGCTGACAATATAAAATTACCAAAAATTAAAATGATGAGTGATAATTTATTAAATTTCTATCAAAGTTGAAACAAAATAATTAATAGTCTTCTCAACTTGGTCCATATGGGTCAAAATTTCTGTCAATTTTTGGACGATTTAGTTAAAACAAAAAGCTGATAGCAGTCAAACTTTAGTTGTACACCAGTTTGATATTTTCCATATGAGTATTTTATATTATGTGTTATCGATTCTTAAATAATTATTTTAACGTTTCTTTTTTAAAAATTCCCGAGTATTAAACTTTTATTCGTACTTTTTATCGTATGAGTATGAAATTTGCTCCCATTTATAATATTTCAAATTGTAGAACGTCTGTTGCAGTGCTGCGTTTATTCATTATTCAGACAATTCATTGTCCACGAGTACAAATGTTGCCAGGAAATTATTAGGTGTCCTTGGATTCCTAAATAATTTATATGATTATATAGAGTACCAAAATTAACCAGGAAAGATATTAAATAAACACAACGATAGTATCGCGATGAATATTGAATGGTTGAAAACAAAATAAGACGGTTTAATGATCCCACGTCTTCAAAAACTATTCATTATCATCAATAATATTCTAGTCTTGGCTGTTAATTGAATCTAAATAGATTAAGAAATTATAATAGATTTTCTATGATTGTTAAATTAGATTTTTATAATTTTTTATTATTTGGCTAACTATGGATTTACCATATTATATATTATTATTTACCATATTTACCACGAATATTTATGAAGTTACAAATATATCTGCAAGACTAAACGTTAGGTCAATAAAAAATTTGCATTACGAATACCATAGTTATCATTATGTTTATTTTGTTATTGAATACAATATTTAATTAATATCAAACATGATGACAGTACAATGTCTACCACATTCACATGAATATGAGATGAAAGTCATATTAACGTATCGTAAGTTTAAAACAAAATGTAGCCCCTAAGCCCCTATTTGCGCATATGGGGAAAACTAATCAGTATTCTGTATACACAAACAAACATGCACGTCATAATAACTGGTTTTCATGCATTTTATTATCGATGTTTTCAGTTTTATGAATTTTAATATAAAGTTAGTATCGTATCATTTTAGCTTGAGGTTGTCTCATAATGCTGGTTTATTGCAAAAATCGCCTTCTTTTTGTAATTTTTTTACATTATTTATTGTGTTCGACTCGTATAGGCTATCATAAATTTATACCTCCATCGGTTCTAATACCCTATTATTATTATAATAATATACAATATAGGCATTCTCATATAGCTGCAATCCTTTGAATTATTTGTAAAAAGTATATTTTTATTATTTATTCCGTGTTGGGCTAAAGGAGCCATTTATCAATAAATAGTTATTATTGCATTTTATGTAGGCGTTATTCGTCACATAATTTATTTATTTACTAGCTGACATGGCTATTGTTAGGTTTCTGTAATTGTTTGACTCATTTTGGATGTAACACGTCGTGGAAGCAATATCTGTTTAAATGTAAATTATATTATATTTTAATTTATAGCCATCCCGACCGGCGTTGTTCGTGAGGTTCGCTTGTGATTATGCGAACAGTATATTATCAGGTGGGCTATCTTTGAAAAAAAAAAATGTAAAAACAATGCAAACATTTGTCCACCGAAAGCATGGTTCGAACTCGTAACCCGAGTTTGAATCCCTGTTTGAGAACCTCCCATTGTTAGACCTCTTATTTACATTTTTTTCAAGACTAAATATAGCATAATATCTTCTTCCCCGATGTCCAATCTATCTCTGTACTAATTTTCAATCAAACTAACATTTTAAGAATGCATAAATGACACAGTGACAGACATTGTTTCTCTTATAATATATATATATATATATATATCACTTCTCTCGAAGTAATGATTTAACATTTAACGATCATATTCAATCAACAATCCTGAAAGCACCCAGTGTTCTTGATTTTTGTTATGTCACTATTCCTACGAGCTTGCAAACATATTGTCATTAATCAATATGCTCAACAATATCCTTGTCAGACCAATCTCGAATTATGGTACGGTAGTTTGAAACTCTTATTATAATAACTAAATTTATAGGTTAAGGTTGATATAACTAATTTTTTCTAGTCATCGATGAGTGATGACACCCCCTCATTTTATCATCAGTCAAATGCTGTTTTTATATTTATATACAACTACATCAAGTGAATTATGGCGAAGAATCTCTAATAAATACTTTTCACATGGAGCAATGCTAAATTTGATAATTTATGTTTTTTTATCGATTGTAATATCTACTATATAAAAACTAACCTTTGCGTAATTCATACAAAACAAAAATATCATTCGATAGATATAATACATATTGTTATTATTTCTATAATAAATTGATAGGTATATTATATATTATATAACATACACATTTTGATTAATTTTATTTAATACATTTTTATTTTTATTTTTCATTTTCCATATTATATTGATATATACTATTTATATAATTTGTGATAATAAAAGCGTTCTGGCGTTTATAGATAAATAAATAAATATTTAAATTCTATTACTATTGAAGTTACCTTATTCATAAGCTGTATAATTTGTTGAGAATATTCAAAGCACCTGTTAAATCCTTTTTATATTTTACCAATGCTAGTAGGAAGTAATAGGTACCTATAATACATAATGGTGTAAATTTATATAATACATATCAAATGGGACTGTACATACTTTATAGAAATTATTTTATTTCTTTATTTCATTATTTCAATTACATTAAATTATGCTTTTATTTTAAATTGTTTATATTAAATACACAATAGTATTATGATGTATGTTTATTAGTAATTGGTCCTAATTTATTAATGTTATATGTTAGTAAGATGGATGTATACTGTTTTTATTTTAATCATTAATTCTTGACTCTTGTGATATAACATTTTTAAATCATATTAACAATGTCGTTTTTGGAACGTCTTATAATGTCTTTATACATGAAATATTTTGCTCTTCAAAATAAGAAATAATTTTTTCATATTTTATCCATTTACATCTCCTGCATATGAAATGCCAGAATAATGTTTGTAAACTATACAACAAATTGTCGACGAAGATGAACAAAAATAAATTTACCAAGTCACACGAAGAAATTAATTCCCGTAACCATGTGGTGTTATATATTGGACTCAACCACATATAATTTGATCATCGTAACGATGAGTGTAAAACTTTTAAATTAAAGTTGACTAATAGTTTTATTGCTAGTGATTTTGAAAGTGACATAAAAAAGAAAGCAATCTCAATAACTTCTCTAAATTATGAGACATATACTCGCCGCGGAATAAGAACGTAC
>WHPZ01562540.1:5566-22214 GCA_016617965.1 Macrosiphum rosae
CCCGCATGCAATAGCTGACTTAAAACCTTGTCGAAATCTTTATTTATTCGCACCGAATTTACACTCGCGCGCCCCCCTGCCCCGCACCCGTGAGAACATATTATTATACGTCCCGCACTCGTTGTAAGTATATATATATATATTATGTACAATATATACACCCTTTTATATATGTATATATCCGCGGTACCTACGCTTTAGATTGCCACTTTTCTTTTAACCGTTTTTCCCCATATATACTTTTCCGCACGTGTGTGTATTTTTTTCCTCACACACACACACACACGCGATACACGGTGCGATATATTATTGTTATAGTGTCCCCGCTGCAGGTTTTAACAGTCAAACGTTTTGTGGCGGAGGAGGAAAGAAATCGCGTGGCAGTCGAAATCTAGACCAGCTATATTTTATTTGCGTTTCGTCCGCTTTGGAGACGGCCTTTCCGCACAACGACGACGGTTTGAGTAGGTACGTTGAGCCGCTCCTCTCTCGGGTGTTTCTATATTATAACTTTATATAATTTATCATAGCAAAGATCATTCGACCCAGAGACCTGTCGATCGAGTGTCACGTGTATCGATATTACAATAATATCTACCTAACCCCGCCTTCATCCACACATAATATTAAATTATACTTCCATATGGGTAGTATGATGTCTATCGGTCGTTTTGACCGTCGACATAATAATAGACCGTCTCCTTGTTGAGTGCCTATGTGTGCGATTTGAGATGTGCGATGTGCGTTATAAAAGTTCATTTGTTTTTCCAAACATAGATTTTGAACAGAAAACCCTTTATTTTGCATTAATCTTTTAAGTATAGGTAGATGTTTAAATTTGATTAGTTTAATCGTTAAATTATTGAAAAAATCATGCCTTCTTAACATGGCGTACGATAAACCACATTTATATATCAGTGACCTAGCCAAGTGGTTGAAGGGGGTAAATGGGCCCTCATTCGTCTGCACTTTAAATTGAAACTTAAAAATTTATGAAAAACTCTAGAAATCGTTATTATTTTCAAAACCAATAACACGCTATTATCTGATTATCTCTACGTTACAGTGACATTTGTTGTCTATGCGCGGTAACATAGCAACTTTAACGCTCAGCAGAACACATTTATCTCCGTTAGTTTAAACATTAGAGCGAACTGAGTTCTTATAAAATTTAAAGGTAAGACTATTACTTTATACAATGACATAGGCTTTTTATTATATTTTAATTTTAAATCGAGTTATGTGTTGTAAACTGTTTGTAAATCTTAAAATACTCATATCTCGCTTTAAAATTAAAAAATAATAAAAAGCCTATGTCATTGTCTAGATAATAATCTTACCTTTAAATTTTATAAGAGGTCAGTTTACTCTAATTTTTAAACTAAAATGAGATAAACGTGTTCTGCTGAGCGTAAAATTTGCTATGCTACCCACTCGTAAGATAGAGACAACAAATTTCACTGTTACGTCACGATGAAAAATGCAAAGTCATGTCTTTCGCCAGGAGTTAAACACTGTTGCAGTATAATTACTTCTTAAACTAGAATTTACTTGAATAAACGATCTAAACCTCAGAATCCACTTCACTCCATATCTAAACGTTGACCAACACATTAATGCTACTACCTAGTTTGTAAAGCTTTGGTAAAGTAGGTAGTTAGAAAGGTGTTGGGTTTTATTAAGCGAAATACCAAAACATTTGTCTCTCCTAGCTGCCTATTTACTCCATACCTTGCGAAGGATCAATTAAGATTAGATTGTGTCCAAAACAAATTATCATCTACTCCTCCTTCATTCTTAACAGAGAGCTCCTCGTGAATTTTTTTCATATTTCCCCTTATCTACTAATTCTCTCAAAATGACTACTCCATCCCTTCGGCGCCACGACTCCGATTCTAACTTAATTTCTTCCCATTTTAATAGTTTCATAGATGTGCGTCTTCTTCAGTGTTTCTTCCTATATCGCTTAAAGTTTACAAACTATTCACGCATCTACCAAACTAACTGCTCATGGACACAATTATCCCATTCATAGAATACTACAAATTATATATAGTAAACATTCATTTGGTTCTGAAACTATCTGTTTCAATTTGTATTTTATAATTCACATTTCTAAACCTATCCGATACACATATTAGGTAGGTACCTACTTCTAAACTTGGTTTGTCTCTTGTCCAATAAATTATTATACAATGTATACTAAAAATTGAAACTAAACATGAACACAAGAATAATTACAATCGAGTACTTTTTATCCCTCCCCCCCACACACACATACAATCCAAAATCCCGGTCTAAATAACTGCTGTATAATAAAACATTTACGTGCCAGATTAGTCGACATAAATCACGTGCAATTTATCCCCCTAATTGATGGATACTTCTGCAACAGCTAGATACTTTTGTGTAAATTGTATATTTATGTGTGTATGTGTGTGTGTGTAATTTTATACGTGCACAAGCCTATACAAAGTATGCGTGACAGTAAATAAACAAAATAAACATAAATTTATATATATATAATATAATATAAATTCGATAGTTTAATTAACGCATAACCTATACCGTAACTGTAAATTCATATACGACGTATGAGTGCAATTAGATACACTATACCTGAGTAATATATTATGATACGGGGGACAAGAATTTGTGGTTAAGTCTCTCGTGTAGTCGTGTTTCGCCAGCGCGCCACCGGAAACTTTATGCACGCGCACGCGCATTGTAACCTATCCGATTGTCTGTCTTTCTGTCTGCCTGTCCGTCGGAAAGTTATAAAGTATAAACACAGTGTATGCCGTACGTTACCAGAGTGTCACTCTACCAGTGTGATTATAGCACCGTTTTGAAACTAATTCCACTGAAAAACTCGCACGTTACCCACATAACTAGCTTGTGATTTGTCGTAAATACGACCCCCTCCCTCCATTCGCCACAATTCCCCCCAACGAGGACGCCAATTACTGCACTACGACCCTCGTGAGATACCGAAAACACAAGAGAATCATCCTTTTAAAACTAATATCGCTTTAAGTTATCCATATGTGTGTCGTGCACTCGTGCCACGTGGCATCTATTCATAGTCGGATGTCTCATTAATAAACGTCTGCACTGATTTTTTTTTTCCAACATAATTCAGGTATCTCAACATAACGAAAACATTTTGCTGTTGTTAAGCTATGTTACATAGTGGCTAACAAACTACAGTTAGTGATATTAAAAAAAATAATGACTTAACTATAGCAAAGTAAATTAGGTACATTCTACATTTACAGTTGACAAAATATGTTTATATACAATTGGTATGGATTTAAGTACCAGTGAAAGTTGTACCTATTAACAATATAAGAAATAATGTAGTTTACGGCGTTTACGGTAAGGTTGGTTGAAGATAGGTGGCTTAATCGAAAGAATTGCACACTGTGAGTAAAATTGAAATAGTTGAAAAAATGTTTGTTAATTTTTTGATATAGTTACTCAATTATTTTGAGTAACTGTAGTCTGTAAGTATTTATGAAGTGCTTCATTGCGAATACACCATGAAGGATTTTATATAGTTCTCAGAACTTTTTGATTAAAAAACTTAGATTTTATTCTTGTGAGTTTGAGCACAATCAGCCCATATATATTATAGGGACTATGTATAATAGCTTATATAGCAGACTCGAACATCTCCAGCTATTAGTAATGTTTATCGGTTTATCAATGGATATTTGTAGCCTTTGGATCCTTGCTCTAATTTAGTGAATATTAATATTATATACATATATATATATATATATATATATATATCAATTGAAGAGCGTTTGAACAAATTAATCAACTAGCAAAACTATTATTTATTAGTTATAAGGAACTTACTATACGTATTACTATAGTTTTCAATTTAAGAACATCTAAATCCAAGAATAAAAAAAAAATAACATGTATATTTCTTTTTATTATTTTCCTAGTGCATATTGCATCATAACTGCTTGCATATGTTTTAGTAAATTTTTTAGAGAATTTAACTTTGTGCTCACACAGAGACAAATATTTAAGTACCGAAATAAATATTCACTAGTAAAGTTTTACCTCCACCGGTAAAATGTCACGGGACAAACAATTACTGCCATGCCAACAAACTATTTGTATATACTTATGTATTATGTATATTATATGAGAGAGCCGCATATTATATAGTGGTACATATATTTACAATATAGCATTCTATATATATATATATATATTTATGTATGTGTGTTTGTCTGCTATTTCCGGGGTCGTATAATTTTGGCGTTTGTGGAAACCGGATGTCGCACCAACACCCTCACATATTATTATATAATATTATATACATTTTTGTACGTATGCGCAGCCCAATAACAATAATTGTCATCGATTAACAGTTGCATCTCATCTTATATGGTATTAAGTATTAACGATTCCGATAGTTTTCTAATGAGCCATTATAGGTCAGACGACCGGGATTTCATTTGGGCGGAAGGATTATCGGTGCATTAGTCAAGTGATAATATTGTAATGTTTTTATTTTTAGAGTCTGAATGCGGTACCGATGATAAGCGAAAGCGCACCGAAAGTATCAAGTTGTTTACAGTGCGGCTCGTTATCGATTCGAAAGCTGACACCGCCACCGGTGAACAGTGTATATAGAACTTGAGTTCGATCATTTGGCCGATGGTTTTTTTTTTTTTTTAGGAAATTCATTGCATATTGAAATTCAAAAACGCTTTTTACAACGGTAAGTATACCTACTGTACAGTAGGGATCGCTTTTTAATTAAAACAAATTAATTTAAGATTTCAAATTACTTTTTATTTAGGGAAGGTTTAATGGGTATACCCATTAATGTTTTATTTTTATAATCCACTCCGTTAAGAAAAAATACCTTATGTTATTATAAGATTGAATTCATTTTTTTTCTCTGCGTTTTTGGTCCCATAGTAAAAAGCATTATACATTATATTATATTTTCAATCGATAAATATTTTCGATATTTTCGTTTCATGAATATTTACGTGGCACATGTATATTATGATAATTTAAGCATCCTATATAGTAACGATCTAAAAAAAATAATGGTATTATATATAATATACCTACATGTATGAGTATTGATCTGATCTCTAATAGATTTAAAACTAAAAAGTTTATAATAATATGTGCATAAAAATACACCTTATCGCAAGTTTCAAAGTGTATAACTTTTAGCAAGAAATCTAAAAATAATGATGTTTTGTTTTACTGTAAAATTTACAACTGTAAAACAAAAGCGCCATTTAAACCCAAAGATAACACATAAATTGACATAGTAATAAGTTTTTTTTTTTATTTTGCCCAATTATCAAATTAATATATTTCTTTAGTTGCTCCCAAGTCATATTACTCATACTCAGCTAATTCGTTGAATAAATCAGCAGTCTAACTTAATCTATAAACGTGCCTCGTGGACGTAGTTAATTTAATGCGGAAACAAGATAAACATGATAATTATTATTATTATAACGCTTGTTAATTGTTAAGCAAAATAATATTTTAATTATTGGACTTTTTCTATTGTCATAAATTATAATATTAAAAGGGGGCTACAGTTTATTGGAAAACAATAATTATTGGTTAAAACGTAAAAATCCCGAACAGGATTTATCATCTGGAACTGTATTGATTTAGACGATATTTTGATGAAAAAGTATTTACTCGAAAACGTACGTGTTTGGAGGTTAAGCCGTTTGCAAATATTAAACTGGATTTGAATTTATTAGTAGTGTTAGCTCAGAAACGTATTGGTAGGAATCATATACCGTAATCAGCTGCAATAATATACATTTCCAATGAAATATTTTCCATGAAAATAAGTTTCTGAGCGAATACGATTCCGATAAAATATTGTTCAAAATAGTACAGTTCCAACAACTATTATTTTTCCAACATAATATTTTCCATACAATTCCGTTTCCGAGCGAACACGTTTCCGACATAATATATTTCAATCGGATTTCGATTCCAAATTAATATAATTCAATACAAATACAAATCCAACAATATGTGTTCTTTTAACGAAAATACGACTTCCAATGAAAATTGTTCCAACTTTATATGGCCCATACTAAACGTACGTTTAGTTACAACGTTCGTAATCCTGCAGCACGATAGGTGGCGTTGGTAATAACTAATAATATTATATATATTATCTGTGGAAATTTATGTTTTTTTTGTTTATTCTCTATACACTCAAAACCCACTGATTCTTTCAACCCTTTATACTATTTGGGACCAATAGTCTGACATAGAGTTTCTCACACCGGCGTTTATTAATTCGTTTTGGCTCACGAGTCTAGAAAATCAAATATTTTTTATGATTATTTAAATGGTTGCGATATTAGTCTTACAGATTATATTCCTACTATAACAAATTATTAGCTAATAGTGATATTATGACATATAAAAATTATTACAAATATATTATATATTTCTAAACAAATATTAAAACCAAAACCTTACGAACACAATTACAATAATGATTACTTTTATATGCAATCGAGATTAGCTTTCTCAATTTAAGATATATTTTTAATACAACTGCATAAAATCGAATACCAACGTTCAATCTTAACGATATTAGATTTACATCGGCTATTATAAGCACATTCGTAGAATCTGTTTCCAGATTTTTTTCTTTAAATCGACAATTTATCCAGAATTAAGAAGTGGAAAATCATAAAATTAAACTTTATGAAGAATATAATAGAATATAATGTACTGAAGAAAAACGGAAAACGATAGAAAAATAGATTAATTTCAACCAGTCGGGAAATAAAGCTAGTGTGATGATTTGTTTCGTTTTTACTCATACCTATTCGTAAGATTTACAAGACGTGTTAATGATTTACATAATACAATATTGATATAATAATAATAAAACATAATAATTTTTACATCTGCGCGCATTAATTTTTGTCGCACGAGTATCGATTTTGTCATCAGCCATTCTATGTATATTATAATATATTATATACGGCAGCTATATATTAGCAATAGTACACTAATACGTTTCTCCGACGATCGCTATTTGTGTTCATCATAATATTATTATATAGGTACAATATCAAACAAAGCAATATGTCGTTGTTGGAATGTTCCACATTATACATAGATACTTAGGTAAGTAATCGTCCGGATTCGTGACTTTTTAGTCTATGATAAATTATTATTTTTTCATGCACGCGTGCGGCGATGTCGGTGTATGTATACTGCAAGGTGATTCATTCACCAAAACATGCTCACCCCCATTTTTATGCTTTGATCGTACATTTAGTTGAATACTGATTTTTCGGATTTCCGTGCATAATAGGTACGCACCTAATTTTTTTCATGCCGTTTAAAGAATGAATAACGTTACACGCTTCTTTTTTCCCCCATAAATTCGAATAAATGACTAAGCTAGGGTATTAGCCAGTGATAATGAGGTTTACAAGATTAGGGGGGAATGGTTACATATAAAATATAATAAAAAGATGCAATACTTAATCTAGTATGCTCGACGGTTCTAAAACTCGAACGAATTTTAAAATGCTAATAGGTTTGTATTAATATTTGATAAACGTTAATAAAGATTTTAATTTTTCAAATCATCACAAGGATAATTAATCTTTGTAAATAAAGTTTAATACGTAACTAGAAAACAACTCGTTCGGCCTCTATTTAGTTATACGCTAAACTTTAAAAAAAAAAAGAATCATTGGTTTACAATAAAAATGTTACAGTAAAAAGTTTTCATTTGCAGAAAAAAAAGTTTGCTTTGCCACACGACTTTCCATATCGACATAAAGGCATAAAAAAGTCTAATAAATATTCGATAGTTTGGTCTCCGTGTAAACTTAAATTCCAAAAATCAGAATTTAAATAAATGCATACATGTTAAGGATAAGACGGGGGTGAACATGCCCGTTGAATATTACTCTGTATATGTAATATCACGTGACTTAAACACGCACCCCGCTGTAATTCTACTGCGTAGACGATATCATAATAATATATACCTAGGTATATTTAATGATCTAAACACGCGTATACATCGTTTTTGGTTCCATAGAAATCACGACGAACATATTTCATATAAAATACATACTATAACAAAATAACTACAACAACTACAGTATAGGTATATGATATATATAATATATATAATATATATACAGAAGATCGTCATTATAATATGATATATAACTACATAGACATGATATCGTTGTTGTAATAGCACTTAACGATTTACATAATAATATCGTATAAGTATATTATATTATAATATATGCACATACATAGGAGAAAAATAACGTCTAATATTGTTTTTTATTTTAGTTTAATATTTACACACAAATTTACATTATTTTCGTTTTGAGCGACACTGTATTATATACATATAATAATGTACTACGTTACCACAGATATACACAAACACAAAAAAAAACACGTTTAAAGAGTTGCTATATATGTTTACGACTCGGCCTGCATTATATTATTAGATTGTATTTTTCTACTCTGCGGGTGCGTTTGCGATCCACTGTCACATCTTGAATCGGCAAATGACGAGGTTGTAGACGAATATTGTCTGACTATAAGATTTTAGATGTAAATGGTTTGTGTATACAGGACGATCGTCTTGACACAAAAAGTGCATACTAATGTATTACAGTCGATTGTTCAATAATTTTTTACCGTTTACTATTTTTTCTCGCACTGATAATTAAATTATTCATAAGCAATTAAAGTTTAGATAAGAACGAGTTAGGGCGGGGGGCGAGGTTGTAGAATATATTTACTATTTTAAAATATGGTCACTATTGTCAGCTCATCTAAGGCGGTCTCAAATGCTTACGAACAAAAAAACCATAAAATTATTGTTCGTTATTTATATGGGCTAAGAGGTCCTCCAAGATTTTAATCATACGAAAACTTTTTACTTCAAAAACCCGACTATATAGCAAGATGACTGAGAAGGAGCGTCAAACGAATCGTCCTGTATATGGATGTATATAATGAAAGTGTACGTGATATTGTCGTGACAGATGTCACCGCAATCTCCTCTGTATCCTCCACAGTAACTTGACTACTTTGTATACGCCGACGGCGGCCGAAGTGATCGCGACCGATGGCAAGCCCCAGCCCGTTGCAGCGGCTGCGATCGTCAAACCAGTCATTCCGATGGTCGTCTCCAGCACGTCACCGGTTATCATGGCGTCTGTAAGAAAACAATGAGACACATATATTTTACTATAGGAGCAATCAAAGAAAACACTTTTTTTTAAATTATCAAAATGACGACCTATGCAATAACCTAGGCGTTTTTCGTCCGCGTAGGAGAGGTGGATTTCGAGTGCATTCAACTGTAATAGGTAATGTCCTGAATTTATATTTTTGGGGAGAAAAATATGGTCGTTTTCATGTACCTAGTTTCTATTTTCTAAGGAAAAATGAGAACAGCGTTTTACAACAAATATAGCAGTTTATGTTCTCCTAAGTGGCCAAGTCCTAATCGTATAATATTTTCGATTCTATGTAGACGGGTTTTTTTTTAAATTCGTCCACATAATAATGTAATAGTGTTTTATTTCGGGCAATCGTAATAGTAACGAATATATTATGCGCGTGTTACGCATCAATCAAATCGAAATACGCAGTAGCTAAATAACGGAAAAGTAGTACCGCCTATGCAAAAATAATTTCAAGTACACTATCAAAAAAAAAATATAAAAATGTAATCTGTTTTATATTTTACAGCCCAAATAACCAGCCACTCACTACTAGTAAATGTACACTTCTATTTTAGCTTCACAATGAACAGTTTTAAAATATTATAATTTAAATTGTAAATAAAAATATTATATGCATAACATGATACGTAGGTTAAAGAATATCCGAATATACAATAAATAATTTATGGAAATTATCTAAATAATGAAATAGGTACTTATTCCATATGCGACTCTATCGCGCTACTTTATGATCCATATCATATAATGTACCTATTAACCACTATGTAATGTATGTATACCACTGAAGTTTTGATAATACTGTGTATTATATATTTCAATTAATATTGCTGCTTTTTTTATAACTTATACATTTTTATCAAATGTACCTATATAACGTTGTTTGAAATTCATTTTTCACGTCGTATGAATAATGAATAAGTAACTTTTCAAATCGCCATTTAAATTGAGTGTACCTATCTATATATAAGTAAAGGATAAATAATTAACAAAAACATTTTTGCAGCCATTAACTCAAAACAAGGAAAAAACAAAACAAATACTGCGATTTAGTCAAGAGGTAATCGATTGTCGATTTATCCACGAGAGAAAAATAAACAAAACGTCGGCATATCACCTTATACGAGTAAGCACTGGCAAAAAATAATATTTGGGTACCTATATACCTACAATATACATAATACATATTATGTATCTATACCTAACTGGTAAACTTATGGTTCGAATAAGTAAGTAACCATAACATTTCACGAAATATTTTATCCTCCGTTCACGATATATATATTAATATATTATATTAATCGGGTTTTGAGGTAGAAAAAAATTCAAAGACAAAAATACCAACGTAAAATATCTAACTTACGGTCAGGATGATAATATAACGCGTTAACATAATATTATTATTGTTGCGTTTTGTTTTTTATTACGAGTAAATATCGTGAAAACGCTCTTCTAATATGACATTACTGCACTACACTCGTCTCTCAGCCCTGGCTGCAGGAAGGCATTATAAACGCCCAACTTGCATAATATTATACCTGAGCGATATATAAATTCATATAAAAAGCGTGTGAAATATTATATTATTTTTTTTTTTACTTACAGCGCACTAACGGCCCAGAGTTCATTATGGAAAATCGACGTTACGATAATATTTTATTAAGTACGACAGTCGATGTTATATAATTATAATATCGATATCGCTTGTGTGTTCGGAACAAAAATTATTCAAAGACTGAAGACACTGAATAAACGAAAACGGTTATTAGGTCACGCGTTTTAATTATTATTGCGTCTCGTCTCGTCGAGCACCTCACAACAACAAGCGAATGTAATATTTAGTGTTTACTAATAATACTGCGTCGTAATAACAATAATAATATTTACATTGGCAATCACACGGCGGACAACGGCGAGCTGCAGCTGCTCTCGGGTTAGCTCCAAGGTCATCGAACATATGTTGGGTACACAATGACCGCCACAATATTATCATGTTAATATTGTCAAACACGTTACGACAACGCGATACGGAGTGATGCATTTGATTGGCTATACTATGTTTTCGAGTGGATATATTTTATGTTTTTGACAAAAAATTGTTTAAATGCAGTCTGAAGTATTATTATATAAAACGTCTAGCCGTCTAGGTACCTAAGTTTTAACGAGAAAAAAAAATCGGATTTTTCACTGTTTTATCGGAAAAATTGACTTGAAAAAATATAAATGTAAAACAAATCACTGAATTTACGTATACTATATTGTATATGAATACGTATTATATACGGGTGATTCGTTGAACACCATTTTTTTTCTACGAAAATAATTCAAAATCTGATTTTTGGAATTTTTAAAAATACTTAAGAGTTAAAATTATGTTTTTTTTTTAAACTGTTGAGACTTCGTACTAAATATATTTAAAAATTCTAAAATTCCTGAATAAATTTGTTATTAAAGGAAAACACGAGGGCAAGAATACTTGGTGAACCACTCTGTATAATGTATAAATATATATTCCAAGTGAGTAATAATACATCTTTTATCTATAGGCTGGTAGCAATATTATACCCACGCACTCACGACGCCCACACGGTTTTCGTGCCTTTGTGTTTGTGAAGCGTGTTTGCAACGGTCAAAGTATAAATTTGACAAACATAATATTATCGTTGTTCGTTTGCTATCCATATCTTTGTCGAATTCAATAACCGTTCATCTGCACGTGTAGAGGCGCTAAGGGGGAGTGGAGATTTGTGGCTTAACGTAATTTGCTGTAATATTGTTGACTGACATAAACTCCGTTGTTCAATCATATTATATAATAACTAATAATGAAGTTACTCCAAAACAATAACGACTTAAAATGAGGGAGGTGGTAGAGCTTGATTTGCCCTGAGAACCAACTCTTTAGATCATTTAAAAAAAAAATTATTTTAATTATATAGCAAACGGATATTTACTCAAAATAACAATTCAATTCAATTAAATATAGAGGGCATAATTATGAATTGATCGAAATCAAAGTCATAGGTTCCTCATTGGCAAAACGCATCAAACGATTTTTAAGAGAATCATAAACGTATCTACCTAGTAAGTGGTTGCAAAGGAACGATAGATAGAATGTAGTTTCTATGTTGACGGGTAGGCACCTTAAGGAGTAAATTCTTCAGGAGAGTTTGTGAATCAGTGGTGGATATGCGGGGAGGGGGGATATGGGGGATAGATCCCCCCGAGTGGGCCGTAGGTTAAAAAAAAATTTTAAATTGTTAGTCATCCTTTTTTATAAGCATTTTAAGTTCAAAAATTGAAAAATATGGAAAAAATCACGAAAATTAGCATATTATTTTGAATTAAGAATTCATAAAAATTTTTCTTTTTAAATCTAAGATTTTAAAATGTAATACCAGATTCCTTATAAGATTATCTACCTTTATCAAAAAAAAAAAAAAATTAATGTCTATAAGAAAGTCAAATTAAATTTTTATAAGTGTCTGAAATTCAAATTTTTACAACATTGGATATTAACTCGATTTCTCATGTAGCGATTTTCTTATTTTGTTGTAATTCAAAAACGAATAACTGTAGATACATGAAAATTTCACTCAATGTTTATTTTATCAATTCTTATACTTGATAAAATTTTCAAAATATTTCGATTTGTATTGAGCTGTTTGCGGACAATTTCTTATTTCAATTTTTTAATTTTTTTTCTATGAATATCAATAAAATTTTATCTGTTGGGCCAAAAAGTGTAAAAATTGAATACAAGGCTCCTGATATATTGTTACAATATCAGTTGAAAAATATTAAAAAAAAATTTTTTATAAGCATTTAAAGATCGAATTTTGACAAAATTTATCAAATTTAAATTTGAATAATTATTTTGTAGTTAAAAATGTATAAAATGTTTAACTTTTATATCTAAGGATTGAAAATTTTAAAACAAGATTCCACGTAAGTAGTTATAATTCTGTTACAAAAAAATCTAAAAATACAGTTTATTTTTATAGTCATTTTAAGTTCAAATTTGGACGAAATCACATATTAAAAACATAGAATAACTAATTTAGTTATTTTGTTGTGATTGTACAATATTATTCGTGGGTACTTGAAACTTCTAAAGTATACTATTATATATCTATGATAGTATCACGGTTTGTTGTTGATGTATAATGCATTATGTATAAGTACCTAATGGATATTGTGATATGATTAATTTGGAATTCATTATAGGTACCTATTATAGCACATTTTTTTTTTTTATACCATGGATAAGTTTTTAATATGTCTTATACCTAGGCTGACATACCGTCTCCGCTCAGAATCGTTTTTCTTATACAATGATATTATATCATTGAATTCAAATTTAATACCATCCATTATACAGTAACCCACTTGTAATCTACTGTACAGCAGAGTGACATCCACTTGCTCACCTACTCTACAGCAGAGTGGCATCCACTTGCCCACCTTTTTTATTTTATTTTTCCAATTTAATATAGTTATTTTTCTAGCTTTCCTTTGTTTTGATTTTTCGATTGGCATTGTTGTCTGTTCATAGGACAATATAAGTAAAACACGATGAAGTCATTGATGCAGTGGCACAGTCATCAAGAAAATTAAATCTAGTTTTGTAAATTTAGTATAGAATAAAGATTATTATATACTTATAAATATTATGTACAAAAATGTTTTTACCCCCCCCCCCCCCATGAGAAAATCCTAGATCCACCACTGTTGTGAATAACTCACTAGGTATAAGTGTATAACTTTATTAAAGGATGTTTTGCTAGCTGTATGCTGACAGTCTGATATTAAACTATTTTGATTTGAATAATGTACAGACATTGTACATATAGGACATTTAAAATTAGGTGCTCAGAAATATTTATTGGCCAGGTCATTATGGTTACCAATAAAAGCATTTGAGCCATGGTACTGGTACATTATTATGATATTTATATATTCGGATATTCTGTGAAGGCAAATTGGTTTCGCATCAAATGCCGCTCTAGATATATTGTCGTATAATGGGCATTAATATAATATTTATTCATCACTTCATTGTCGTTTTATTTTCTAACCCAGAGATTTTTATATTTTATGAAATAGTTATAAACATATATAAATAAAAATATTTATAATATAGGCTTAGTATGGTATTACTGATTTATATAAATAATTAATAAACATATATTATATATAATTTTTAATAACAAATGTAAAATAATAAAAGACGGAGAATGGGATTAGTCGAATAAGTATACGAGATAAAAGACCTTTTTATGTTATATTATCATAAAAATAATTCATTTTTGTTTAAATATTTTTTTTATGGATAATATATAATATCGTCCACTTCTCTTACGAAAGATTTGTATTTATGCCACCAACCGCACTGTTTATTAGTCTAGAGTAAAGAAGGAAAATGAAAAAAATGTTTTGCATTCGAGCCATTAAGTTTGCTATCCCGCCTATTCGACGACTTAAGAAAACTTACAGTTGTTATTTATTAGAATCTATGCAGACATTTTGTATGCACAATTATTTAATATTTTTTTTTATTATATGATTTTACAAATGTTTTACAAACAATAATTATTGTTTTCGAAAAAAAAAATGTCTACTCAATCCATTTCCTGTAAAGCTGTATAGCTAACATTATAAACGGTACATATAAAATTTTTATAATTTGAATAATTTTAAGATTATTTTACAACTAGCTGACGATAAACAAATATAATTTTAGAGGTTAAATATATCATTGGTTATAAGCGTATTATATACCTACATAATTTATATGGACCCAGGGACGGATCCGACGGGCAGCCTCCCCCCAAACATATTTTTTAGATTCTGAGTGAAACGATGAATATAGGTATTGATTTTACAATGCACATCATTTTTTTTTTATTTATTTATTTTTTTTTTTATTAATTTTTATTTTTTTTTTTGTGTCTGTCATCGCATTTTAGGACAATAAAAGTGCTTGAATTTTCTTCAACAGTACCTCTTCTGATAGGAAAGTGAATCTTATTGGTACTTTGGGTGGTCAAAAGTAAAAATTTCCCAGTAGTTTTTAAAAGCGCCGTAAAAAAAAAAGAAAAATTTAAGAAAAACGAGAATTTTTACGCAAAATCTGTTTTCAAGAAAATCGATTTTGGTTTTTGGCGCAACTCTCTTAAACAAATGACCGTAAGTACATGACATTTTGACTGAATGTTTATATTAGAATTTTCTATACACCATAACATTTTCCAAATATTTTGACTTATTTTGAGCTCATTACAGATATTTTCAGTTTCCATTTTTTTTAGTTTTTTTTCCTATAAATATCAATTATATTGTATTTGTTGTGTACAAAAGCTTATACAATTCATAGAAAAGGCTCCTGATATATTGTTTCAAAGACAGATGAAAAATATTAAAAATCCATGGTCACAATTTTTTTTTATAAGCATTTAAAGTTCAAATATTAACAAAATACGTAAAAATGACGAAAATTTCCAAATTATTTTGAGTTTGAAATTCATAAAAAATTTTCTTTTTAAATCTAAAATTTGAAAATGTAATACAAGATTCCTCATACATTTGTCTAACTTTATCAAAAAAAAAAAAAAATGTCTACAAGAAAATCAAATTTAATTCTTATGAGCGTTTGAAATTCATATTTTTACAACATTTGATATTCACTCGATTTCTCATGTAACAATTTTCTTATTTTGTTGTAATTAAAAAACGAATGACTGTAGATACTTTAAAATTTCACTGAATGTTAGCATTTTCTATACATGATAAAATTTTTAAAATAATTTTACTCTTTTTAAGTTGTTCACGGACATTGTCAGTTTTAAATTTTTTTAGTTTTTTTTTTCTATAAATATCAATAAAATTTTATTTGTTTCGTAAAAAAGCGTGAAAATATAATGCAAAGCTCCTGATATATTGTTACAATAGCAGTTAAAAATATTTAAAATACATATGTAAAATTTTTTTTTATAAGCATTTAAAGTTCGAATTTTGACAAAATTTATCAAATTTAAAATGTAATAATTATTTTGTAGTTAAAAATGTATAAGATGTTCAACATTTATAGCTAAAAATTTAAAATTTAAAACAAGGTTCCACGTAAATAGGTTATATATAAATTATTTCACAATAATATCATCAAAACATCAAGTATACTTTGTAATAGCATAATGATAATATTATATCCTTGAATTCAAATTTAACACCATCCATTACAGTGACGCACTTGTAACCTATTGTACAGCAAAGCGACTTTTTACTATTACTATCATAATATGCAACTACAAGCAACCATTTATAAATAAAAAAAAAATTTCCTCCTTGAACCTCAAAATCCTTGTGTGTGTGTGTGT